>JPFL01000036.1:1886-269180 GCA_000733385.1 Paramecium biaurelia | reverse complement strand
TTCAGTAATAGCAAATACTTTTGTAATACATTCTTCACTAGCATCATAATCTTTCAATTTTACTATATATTAATATATAATATTACGTATGACAATTAGACATTAGAGTCAATGTTTAAATTGAATGTTCTGTTTCATCTCCATATATTTAACATTGTGTTTCATAAGCCTTTTTCAATAAATCTAAGGACTCTTCATAACTATTGATTTCTAAATAACATTTTCCAAGTAATGTGAGAATGATTGCATTATAACTCTTACTTTCTTATTCTTCATTATATAATTTTGCATTTTTCTTCAAAGCCAAAGTTAGATGATCAATAGATTATTCATAGCATTTATAATTTAAATATGCTTCACCTATATTTGTATGTGCTTTCACTAATTTAAATTATCCTTTACCATGTGTAAATACTAGAATCTTTGATATAATTAATTGATAATCAATACCTTAGCCAATGCCAATTAATGCATTCTGATATTTAATATTTATTCTTCACTTTTATCTTTTGCATACTCATCTAACATTTTCATCTTTTCCTCCAAATCTTCTGATATCTTATCTTCAATTTATTTTTATTAATCTGGTTAGTAATTATCATAATTCTTATCTTATTAATATTTTTCTTTTTAAGCTAGTCAATTATCATAAATAATTATCTACAGTTATCAAATTGATTTGATTCCATCTGATCGTCTTGATTAAATTAATCATAATCTTCTTCATTTTAATCTTAATCATCTTAGAAATTTCCATCATCATCATCATACCCTTCTTACATATTTCTGTTATATATCTCTTCTATATTAAAAAATAATAATTTAAATTAAACAAAAACTCTTATTATATTAGATTATATAACATACTAAATTACTTAAGAATCTTAATATATTCTTTAATATCCTTAAAAATACTCTATCATATATCTTTATTCAATTTTATTTTGTTTACTAATGATTTATCATATTTTTATTAGCTTCATTAATATTAACAAAATTTATCTAATTTAGGTCAATAAAACCCTAAATATTCTGATAGGTATTAATATACTAAGTGAATTAACCTTTAAATCCTTCTATATGAATATATTAATAAATATGATGTAAAATATTAGAAATGTAATCAATGTACCATCTTAGATAGTTGAAATAAAAAAAATTTCTAAGACAAGAGGGGACTTAGAAGAAATCATTTCACCAGAATCAGATCAAGAAGACTTTTCTTGCTCTACTCCTCAAAGTAACCTCTAAGGAGATTATGACTCTAAGACCAAAAAAAAGAAGAAACACTTAAGATTTAGCTTCTAAAATCAAGTTTGTAGTTGCTAGTTAAATTCAAATCAAATTTCCCCTCGTGATTCACCTCGTATGAATTCACAATCAATTTAATCTATTCTCAAGCCTCAAAGCCTTTCAATGTTTTGTTAAAAAAAGAAATGAATCTGAATTATTTATGTTTTGAGAAATCTTGGTTAAAAAAATAAATCTCTAATAATGTTATCATAAATTATAAAACATATAGAATTCTATATTATATTTGACAAATGATGAGAAATAGCTATTAATATGTTATTTTAGAAGCAAAACAAAGTGTATTTATTTATTAAGTTAAAACAAAATAATTATAATAAAATGTTAATTTAAAATAAAATTATCTCCTTCAATTAAGTTCATCATATTTACACAATTTCTCAATTTTTAGATTTCAAATATATGTAGATCAATTAAAATTAGTAATATATCCAATTTATACTATGTTTCTTATTCAAAAATATACTATTATATTTTCTGGTCCATAAACGTTTGCAAAATTCCTTATATTACCCAATTAATTGAAAACAGAAAAACCATCTAAAGTATAAATTTCATTATTGAATTTTAATTTTAATTTACTCTATTTCTTAATCTCTACAACCCAAAAATAAGTTAATATAAATTCATTTCATAAAGTTTTTGACATTTAAATCTATAAAACTAATTTGTTTTTACTTTTGTGAAATTATTCTTATTTCAATTTATTATATTATCAATAGTAAGAATAACTGTTTATTATTTAAATTATACTAGAACACCTAGTATATAATAACCTATCTATCAAAATTCATAATTTATCTTTAAGCTCATTTTAATTCCAAATTTATATCAATCTATGAAAATATTACCTCTTGTAAATTAACCATTATGAAATTTCAAATGAATAAGTGTAAATGGAATTTCTAGAGTTTTCATTAGAAACTTTTATTTGGAAATTAATCAAGAGATAGAAATTAGAGATTAAATTTAAAAGTTATTTACTTTATTTTAAATTATAAAAAGGGAGATAAAAAAAAGGTGTAAAGATAATCAAAAACAAGAAACTTACATTGCAAATTTTCTAAAATGATCTGATCAACAATAATAACAAAAGCAAGAGTTATATCTTTTGATTATAGATATCAAATAAATCTTAATTAAAAAAAGAAATAGGTTTCGATCATTTCTTAAAAAACTATTCTTCATTAGCTAATAAAAGAACTTAAAAAATAGAATAAGGATAATAAAATTGAAAAATTTCTATAAATTACCCACTCTTTTAAATAGTATTAATATTTAATAATCTATCAAAAGAATTCTAAATACATTTTTTTCTGTAACTGGTGTTATCTTGATTTACCAAATAACTATTCCAGATTTGCTGTTGCATTAACAAAAATACTTCTTGGAGTAATATTAGAGAGTTTCTTCAATTCCAACATATTAGCATTTTGATTAGCAATATTAAATACCATTAGATCGACTTAATTCTTTTCAAGTACTTATCTCAATTTTAACAGTTATTAATCACTCATTTTATTATTTACTAAGAAATATCATAATAAGTACTTTCAGTGAAAATACAAATAAATTTATATCGAGTTCTAAAATTATTTGTTTATTTTGTTTTCTCCTCTTCTATTAACTTACAAAAATCCAATCCATTTCTAATAAATTAAAAATCTTAATTCTCAAATTCTGAATCAGACTCACTATTTAAATCATACTAATATTCTTAACTAATATAATAATTAAAACTAAAATAATACCTAAAATTAATAAGTTAACTCTTAGCTTCAACAATTTCTTCGATTATACTTTTTGCTTCATCTTCTTCTGCAACTGAAGGTAATTACTTTTTTTATTTATTACTTAAATCTTTATTTTTCTTCTTCTCATAATCACTATCAGTAATTGTTATTTTATGTTCAAAGAAATTACTAACCGCATATTTTAAGGCTTAAAATATCTTTGATTTTCCTCCAGGAGCAGTAATAGCCATGAATAATTACTTAGTCAATAAATCTTTATATGTTCCTTTTGGTTATAATGGGAAGGCTTCATGAATAGAATTATTGAAACCATACATTCCAATCAAATCTTGAGGTTACAAAATATGGAATATTCTATTAGAAATACTATGAGATAAATTAATTTGTTCAATGGTCATTTCTTTGGAGTAATCAATCATGAAAACAATTTCGTAGATATTGATAGAAATTTAATTTCTGAATTATAATATAGGTAAAGTAGAAATATTAAAAAGATTTACAATTTTCTCTAAAGCTGTTAAACAAAAATCACGTACTTCAGGATCATAATATTCACCTAATTCTATTATTTATGTTAAAATCTCAGCACCAGTCTTAAAATTTCCTTAGATTAATTCAAATATTGCTTATAATTACATAATCTTTGAGAGTAAAACTTCTTTGGGTACATTTTTGAACATATCAACAAAGTTATAATCTTATTCTTCTTAATTTTATTCTTAATTAAAGTTTTCATCAAGTTTATTATAATACTCTTAAGCCTTTTTTTCAGATATTTTAAATTTACTTAAATCTCCAATTTAAATATAACATAATGCCTTTTTAACATGGAGATTAATTAATCTTACTATTTTACTTTATGTGAACTTTTAATCCTTTTCTGCTGTAGCTTCAAATTCATTAAATAATTTGAGAGTTTCAGGTATGAAAATTTCATTTTGCATACAAATAGTGAACATAAATTATGCTAATTGAAATTATCTATTTAACAATTTTGCTTTGGCTAATTATTTCTTCTTCATTAACTCTATAATCTTTTCTTCAATCATTTACAATTCTGTCATTCCTCCTATAGATTATCCAGAATCTCCTCTTACTCTTTCTTCTTAATCTTGTCTATAATCCTCATCTTTTTATCTTTCATCTTATTATATAATACTCTCTTTCAAATCCAATCTCTAACTGATAATACTACTTTAATTATATGAATGACTGCCCTGATTTCTAGATCTATTATATGATATATTTGGAGATAGTTAAGGAGATCTATATGGTGAATTTTCAATCTCTGCTGAATTAATAGGTTGCATATATGCTCTGCTTTCTGCAAATGAAAATCTTTTTTTATTAATAGGAGTTTGTACAGAATTTGTTTAAATTTAAGTGATTTTATTTTGTGTACTAGTATTAAAAAATGCAACATGTGGCATACTATTTTTTTATAATAATTGAGTAGTAGATGAATTTTTATGATGTTACTCTTTTGGTTTACTAACAAGAGATTATGTGTTTAATTTTAATTAACTACTTACTTTTTTTGTTCTATTATCATTCTTTTTTATTTATACACTCATCCAATTGATTTTCATTTATTCTTTAAATTTTTATGCCAATCCTTTTAATCTTTATTTAAAATTTTAATACAGATTTGGTTCTTACAATGCTGCTTACATACCTAAACACCATTTTTTTAATTCTTTTATTTCTATCAACTCTAATTTTGCAATATATATTGCTTCTTCCATTTCATTTATTGCTTCAAATACTCTCCCTCCTTTCATATGTAAGATACCTATATTATTTGCACATATTCCAACTGCACTCATATTTCCTATTTCTTTTTTATAAAAATCCTTTGCTTTACTTAATTCCATCAAAGCTAATGCATCAGAATGTTTAAAATTAGAATACTTTTGATTTGAATATTTAATTGTTGTTACAAACATATTCATTGTTTAAAATAAAGATTTAATCTCAAAAGAGTTAAAATAATCCTAATAATTTATCAATTCTTCTTCTTGATCCATATTTTGTATGTCAATACGATTCATAAATTCAGTTAAGACTTTTATTGGTTACTCAAATGATAAACCAATTCGAGAAGCTGTATACCAAACAAATAGAAATATAACTAATATATATATAGATAGAATATTTTACCAACTGATAGTGCAATAATAACAATTAAAACAATGATCTCTAACATTCTAACATTATTTAGTGATGTGCCTTCATATAACCCTTATATTAAAGTTTATTCTTCAAAATAATGAACTAAAATAAAAGAAGGCATAGTAAAATTGTTTTGTTCTGGTTCAATATAAACATATCTTCTTCCATTTTCTGGTGATGTAATTATAGACACCTTCTTTGTTGAATAGATATTAACCTTATAAAATAATAGATAAAACTTATTTTAACCAAACGAATAAGTTAATGATGTCTAATTTAAAGTTGCATTCTAAACTAACTCATCAGATTTATTCATTATTTATGGTGCTAGGTTTTCATTCAATGAATTATAAGAAGATTAACTGAATTCTTTTGTTTTTACTATGTACTTTATAATAGATTCAGAAATAGCCATATTACTAAATTCTTATGGAGCTAAAGTAGTATATTAATCATTAATTATAGCAGTAAATAATTAATGTTCACTTTCCCATTAGTTTTCATGCTATTAATGATGTCTTGTTGTCAAGTCTTCTAAATATTAATTTGATATCTTTGCTGTCATGAAGCATTATTTTAAATTATCCTAAGAAATAATTTGTGTTATTTTCAATGAAGAATTTAATGTGAATTCATCATTTTCTTCATAATCCATTGAAAAATTTAAAGTAGAGTCTAACTTAAATCTCCCTTTTGGTAGCCAATCACCCGTATCTATGCTCTTCAATAAATTTTATTATTTTTTGGTGAATTATGGTATTCTAACAACCAAAGAATCAGTACAATGTACCATCAAAGATGCATAAGTGATGGGAATCAATTTTGATTCATCTTCGCTCTCTTTCGATGTTAATTAAAAGTCTGAAGAAGATGATCTTGTGTTGCTATGTAAATTATCATCATCCAATACTTTATTATGATATCTGATAATATAAGTGATTAGGTAATCTTATTGATCAAAAAACTTAGCCTAGGGTTACTTTAGTGTAAAGCTTCCAATTAAGTATAATTAGAATGACTCCAGGACACTGTGTAATACTCTTCTGTTATTTGACCAGATGAAAACGAATAAGGAGAAATTTACTTAGTATTCAAAGTCCTAGATAGACTCAATGATTATACCAAGATGAATAATTTTAAAATTCACCCATGCAATAATGTCTTAAATGGGCACTCACACCAAATATTTAATTTAAATAGGCTTAATATTGGATGTAGATTTCCTATCATATAACAATTATTTACTTGTTATATGATGTTCATTTCTATTTATAAACCATTTAGATGCCTGTTTATGTGAAATTCTAAGAGGGAATCTTAAAAACTTGGAATACTCACAAAACCAAGTAATCCAACTTGTAAAATTGCTAAAATTAGAATCAAAATTATAGGTATCAATATAACAAGTAAAATCTAATTTTTTAGTTCCATTACTCTCTTTAAAAATTAATGTTATATTAAAATAATGGAAATCAAGATATTGAAAAATATGAAATTTATATATATATATATAAATGTGTATTTATATTAATTTAAATTGTCATAATAGACAAAAGAATCAATTGAATTCGGGAATTTTCATTAATTAATAAGAATAACGATTATAATAAGAACTATTAAATTTTAAATTATCCTATCTAGTCTAACGTTATGTACCTCAAAAAAATATAAATATCATAATAAGTGTAAATTAACAGTACATATAAAAAAAAACAAAATCATTTATTGTTTGCTCTGACTCTAGCTGAAAATATTATATTACATAATTTTTAAATTGTAATCTCTTTATTATTTAAATTCAATTATTTCTATAAAAGATTATCTGAGTTTCTTTTGCGTTATTTAAATTAAATTTGTATTTTATATAACTACTCTGCTTTTTGTTGATTCATTTTTTACATTTGTTATGGTGTATCCCTTGAAGAATAAGAGGGACTAGCAAATAATTATTTCCATTCTATTTTCTAACTAAGATTAAGAATAGTCTGGATTTCTAATTAACTTTGAGGTTTTCGTTTTGATTTGGCTGTGCTTCTTACACTATAAAGTATATTTGGAGATTAGAGTCCAGATCTTGAGGCTGTTTAAAGAGGAGAATTATTTGAACTTCGAGCTGAAATATAATTATTCTAAGCAAAATTTATGATAGAACCCTGAGATTAAGATTTAAGATGGCTGCCTTGTTTTTTAGCTTAATTTTTTCTCCATTATTGAATTTTTTCCCTTTTTGAATCTTCCAAAAAGATTTTATCAATCAATTTTTAATTAAAATCTGAATATTTCCTTGTATATGGTGTTTTTGTTATAGGTTTTTCTTAGTTGATAATTTCATCTGGCTCTTGATTGGACTTATTAACTAAATCACCTATGAAGTTGAGAGATGATCGAGGAGAAGATTAATCTTCTTATTTCTAATTAAAATATATTGATTTATAATTACTAAATTATTTCGAGCTTGGAGATCATATACAACTTGAACAAAACCTTGATTTGAAGTAAGTTTAAGCATAGTAGCACCAGCTCTAATTTATGGTTATTAGGGATAACGACTAGGTCCAGCCATAGTAATTTCCTTTTTAATTCCCATCTAAATCAATGTTTTTTTATTCTTTTTATTAGCTAAAGAACGAGGATTAAGCATTCTGGTTGGTGATTAAGTTAAAACCTTCTGCATCCAAGGATGATTTATTATTTGATAAGCTGAATATCTTTCAGATTGATCAGGATTCAACATGTTAGCGACTAGTTCCTTATACTCTTTGCTTAGAATAAGATGAGATGGGTATGTATAATTACACTTTAAGATATTGTCAATAGTTTACTCATCACTTCTAGAAGTAAAAGGTAAATTAGCACAAACAAGAGCATATAAGATTACTCCCAAAGCCCAAATATCAATTGCAGGTCTTATTTCAGTTGCTTAACCACCTACTACTTCTGGAGGCATGTAACTTAATGATCCTCTGTCGGCTTTATCAATTGTAAAATTTGTAGAGACTGTTGCAATTCCAAAATCAATGATTTTAATCATTTTTTCAATTTTAGATGTCAATAATATATTTTCTAATTTCAAATCTCTATGAATAAGACGTTTATCATGACAATAACGAATAGCTTCAGCAATTTGACGAAATATTACTCTAGCTTCTTCCTCTGACAATCCTCCTTTCTCTAATTTAATTAAATTATTATACACCTTGAATGTATTCAACCAAATCACCTCCTTATAAAAATTCCATTATTAAAACAACTTGCATATTTGGTAGTGTATAACAATTCAATATTTTAATGATATTATTATGCTTAAGATTTTTCATCACTTCTGCCTCTCTAAACACTAAATCAATATCCTCAGCGTTCCATAATTTTCCAGAATCTATCAGTTTTATTGCTACCTGTTCTCCAGTTACTTTATGTTTTCCCAACATCACTTTACCAAATCCACCTTCTCCAAGTACTTTCATTATTTGGTAAACACTTATCTGAGAATAAGCATCAAAATCACTGCCTAAGAAACAAATTGGATACTATGCATACTGTCTGATATATATAGAAGTGTCCCTTCTTTTATATATGGAAGATCCTCTTAAAATATCTCTATGCCTTACTAAGTGAACAATCTAAGGCATTAAATTTTCATCTGATAGTAATTCTCAGCTTTTATTTTGATATCAGCCATACAAATTTACCTCTATGGTTAATCAATCAAATTACTTAAAAGAACTTAAACCTTATAATTTTTGCATCTGGTTATCCATTTAAGGTTAGAAGGAGATATTTTCGCTTCTCTGCTTGAATGGAATCATTAATTTCAAAATCCATAAGTATTAATAAATATTATTCTGATGAGAAACAAGTAAATTAACAGTGTTTTCATTTAAATTATATATTACATCAGTTTTATCTTCTTTGTCTTAACTTTTAGTCCTTTCTTTATTCTACTTCCATCTATTCTTTCATCTCCTATGCTCTTTGTATTTCTTTCCCCTTCATCAACAGTAAATCTAATCTATACAGACAATCTGATGGTAGTGGTTTGGATTCAAACTCTAAAATAAAAGGTCTATAATAAACTTTATTAAATATTGTACCTATGAACATTAATATCCCAATATCTTTAATTATTAATGTCTACATGAGAAGTCCATCTTCCAGTTATTTATTCATAACTTTCTAAAATTTCTTCCTTCTTTAGTTTCAGTTTCAAATTCAATACTGAACCTGTACGATGTGCTAATTTACATCTTTCAATGCACATAGGAGTTACTTTATAAATTTAACCTACAAATTGGTCTATAGGCTAATTTGATTTCGAAAAGAAACTACGATTTTTATCTTTTGGATTAAATTAGATGACAGCACATAATTGAAGATCAGGTTAAAAACAAAAACTTCTTTTCTGGCAATTAACATTCCTTTATCCAGTGATAATATTATAAACAGTGAATGGTTGATTGATGTAATAAAACTTTAAGTTTGAGTTCATAAAATGTACAATGCTATGACCATGTTACTCTCCAGATAAACTATTGCATCCCATATTGACAACAGGACTAAATGCTCCATATAGTTTATAGTCTCTACCAAACATAATATAATTAGAAATAGGAGGATGATGGGAAGTTTATTCCAAATAAATTGGACAACCTTTTATTCTACCTTAAAATGTTTCTCCTAAGATAGGATTGAAAGGTTTTTCTTATTAAATGCCCATCATAAAACCAGATAAAAAAAATGCAATAGTTAATCTCATCTATTCATTTACATCATTTGACTTAGCCGCAGATTCCAAAAATATTGGGGCATGTCCTAATGCCCTTGCCATTCTCTCTAAGAATGATCTACTCTCAAATATCTATATTGGCAATGAAACTGACATAACAGATTTCCCATTAATTATATTAGAACCTATTCTCTTGATCATATTGAGTAATACAGATCTCTGATCTCTTAATAGTCTTTCATTATGATATGTCAATCCACCTTTCTATGAATCAACTCTATAATGTTTTGTATACATGAAATGTCCTTCCTCTTCAGTACTCTCCAATTATTTAGATAAACCTTTTGAAATTCTCTGATCAGAATGATAGTTTATGGCTACATTGATATATTCTCCATTTTAGACCATGTCAATTAATTTGAGAAACTCTTCTCTAGATTGACTCTAATGTTATTCAGATGTTATTCTCAAGATATCTTAATCAGTAAGTTTAATAGAAATTTAAAGTGTATCTAAACTCTCGTAATTTTAAGTGATTACATTTTCAGTTATCTATTAGATTTATTCTTAAATTTAAATTAAATTTCTATCATTAGAAGTAATATTCATTAACAATACTTTTAACATTTTCTCTCCTGCATCTTTATTCTGACATTCAATATAAATCTCTTCAATTAATAAACTCTTGTAATCTTACTTGCTAAATGATTATCAAAATCATACATGGATGGTTAAACAACCAAAGCAGATCTAGTTATTTTATATTGATCTAAATATTCAGCCAAACTATGATCAATTTAATCATGATATATCTCTTATCCAGTATATTTACGAAATATACAATAAATACCATCTTTCTCAAAACCTTTTTATGTAAATACAATCCTAATTATATCATTATTATTTATTTTATTTATAAGGATATCTTCATTTTAGATATTATTTAAAGTATCACTAGAATTTTCATCAAATTATAATTCAGCATAAACCAAACTACATCCTTTCTTTGTAGGATATACTTAAAATTATTTAATTAAATTAGGCATCCAATTTTAAGTAGATGGCATAATATGTTCCTAAAATAAAAATAATTACATATATACATCATAGATTCTACGTGGTTCTATTTTTGAATAATAAATTATTTTCATATGCAAATTATCATTTATATCTTAATATAATTGGGCATCTTCTGAATCTAAAATTATCTTAAAATTGTGTATATCATTGAAGCCATCTAAATTTTCTAATGTATTCTATAACAATATTTCCATATCTTTCTAATGCTTAATTGTTTTATAATTACCTATATAAAATCAGGTAAATGTGGAATCATTTTCTAAATTTTATCCCTTGACAATAAACTTGGCTTAGCCTAAGATTTTATTACTAATGGCTATTTATCAATCTAAGGTTCCTCTTCAGGTAAAGATCTATCAAACTCTTCTAAGACCTTTCTTTGTACCATCTTTTTTTACCATTCTCCTGAAAAACAATCACACCATTATAAATAATCTTTTTCATTATTCCAACTAAATTTGATCTCATTTTATTAACTCTACAACTTTATCACATATTTATCTTAATTTCTGCCTATTCTTTTCAACGTGTAATCACAAATTTTAATTTATTTTTATGTTTAATCCTTAACATCCTATATTTATAAAACCTTGCAAATAAGCAAATTACATTACTTAAGTATTTAAATAAAATATAAAGAGTTTCTCTTTCCATTTTTTCATTATTCCAGATTCCTTAAAACCACTACCACTATAATATTCTGATTCATTTTGATACATTTTAATTAATATTTAATAATTATTAGCAGATAAGAATAGAATTCCTAATCTTGCTATTTTTAGTACTAATAATAATTATTTAATGATGACGTTTAAATTTATATCTAATTGAAATACTAACAATTATATCTATTTAAAAAGAATGTTATGTAAAACTAAGATTTTAAAGCATGTTTAAGAAGTTCAACTACATTTTAATGGTGGGAGATATTCATTAGAATATAAAAATCTTAGAAAATTAATCATAATTCATGAATGAATCCTAAACATAGAATGAATTATTTAGTATAATTAATAAATACTATATAAATTATTTAAAATATTTTTATTCACTTATAAACAAGACTTTATTATTTAGGTTCCACTTTTATAATGAATATGATCAATAAAAAGTTAGAGTTCTTAGGAAATTCTGAAAATAATTAATTATTAGTTATTCAAATAAAAATCTATGCCTCTATTGATTTCACATAAAAAAAGTATCAAGCTAAAATTTTCAAAGACAATATAAATAAAGATCTAAGCATAAAGAATTGATTTTCAAGAAGTCCTTATAAAACTCCTATCTCTAATTATTAGTAATTTATTGGTGAATTTTTATAACATCTTAAAGTAAGAACTACCTATATAATAGAAAAGACCTCAAAATTAATAAAGCAAGAGAAACAGGTTATTTAAATAATGTTGAATAAGTTATCAAAGAAGCAGATAAATATTATATATTCTCTTTCATAATACAAATTATCAGGAATAAGTAAGAAATCAAGATCTAATAAAGACTGAAGATAAACAATGGAGTATGCTAAATATAGAGCAATAATCTCAAAATATATAATAAGGCAATCTAAATATTACATGAATTCTAAATTGATTAAATATATTAATTTATTATATTTTAATTCTTTCACTTAATAAAATATTGTATTATATGCAACAATCCTAAACAATTCTCAACTATTTAAATGGAAATTATCTACTTACAAGTAGCACTGAAAATCAAATTGTGACTTTAGAATTTGATTCACAATATTATAATCCTTGCTTTTATTTTTTGCATTACTAATTATTTAATCATCTTAATAGTACAAGGTAATTAATATTATTATTACATATAGACCATTATTAATTATAGATTTAGAATATAACTTTAGATCTTAATGGAAAAACATGTATTCTACTATTGAATGTTAATAGCAAAATGGATTTAAGAAATATGTGAATAATATATATTTCATCAACAAGGAGGAATCTTTGAATAATGTTTTATAGCAAATTGTTGTAGATAATATTAAAAGCCTTGAGGTTTTGATTTCAGGATTAGAAGTAGCTGAACATTCTATTTTCAATACAATAAAAGAAATCTTTAAATAACCTTTTCGATCTTAGATAAGTTTATTAATTCCAAAGGATTTTAAACATAAAGAATTAAAAGCTATATTGAGTATTTCAAATTGTAGAATGATAATTGAATAATTGTTGGAGACAGATGAGAAGTTGAAAAAGAATGAGAAAGAATATAAAATCTATAATTTATTGGTTATGATGGTTTTAAAAAAATAAAATGGACATTCTTTTTTAAAAAATTATATAATAGATGGTAAAGAGTTATTGAAAACTAAATTAAAAATTAATAAAATAAAGAAGGAGAGTTAAAAGGATGATTAATTGGATGTAACAAAGAAAATTGGTGCAACATTTAATTTAAATTTGAGTTAGGAATAAAAATTAATGAAAAATGAAATTGACAATTAAATAAATCCTTACAAAGAAATTATTTCTTAAGAAAATGCTCCATTAATTTATTAAAATGAAGGAGATGAGAAGAGAATAATTTTAGATGATGAATAAGAAGATTTTGAAGAAGTAGAAGAGTATGAAGGATGAAAATGTTATTTTAATTTATTTCATTTAAATCTTAATTTATCTACACTTTATAAAAATTTAACATAAAAAAGATTCTACATTTTTGAATAAAATTACTGTTTCTTAGAGAGAAATTATAATAATAATATAATTAAACAGACTTTTATCAAAAGTATCGCATATCATGTAAAAGACCACTCTCAATTATTCATGTACAGGTAATTAAATCAATTAATATATTAAACATAGATTTAATCTAGAAGTAAATATTATATGATAATACAAAATTTGGGATTGTAATTGACAAGGAAAACTCTTATGCAGTTTTGCAAAAGAAGAAACAACTTAAAAATAGGGAAAATGGTAGTCAATCTTAATAAAAGACTGATTTTAGATCAAATAGTGGTTTATAGAAAACATCCTCACTCTAATAATTTTATAGAGCATCATCCACAAATGATAAAAATTCTTATCAAAACTAAAAAAATACATATGCAAATTTAAAAGACATGAAAAATTAATCATCTATTTAATAGCTTTAATAGAGTAGTTACTAATAACGTCACATCTCATCTAAATAACTTAAAGAATAGAATGGTAAGTTAACTGAATAAACATCAAACAATTAATTGAAATTTAATACACTTGAAAATTATGAAGACAAGAAACTCAGTCTAAAATTAATGAAAAGTTGTTAGGATAAATAAAAAAATCTCAAATCGAAAGATCAATCAGAATTTAACTATCAATAAATCTTAGACAATAAAACAGATAGATTCAAATACAAATAATAAGGATTATTGACTAAATATTTCCCAATTTAAGGAAATGAATAATAAAATGATAAAAATATAGATGATAAGAAATAAACAAGAGATGTCAAACAAATTTACAATATATATACATAAATCAAAGATATTAAAAATTACTATACAAATACTTTAAAGTAAACTCAAGAAAAGAAAGGACTACAACTTTAGGATTTTGTCACTTCATTAAATGGAAACAACCTCAAAATTTAATAAAAATAATTGAATAATAATAATAATAATAATAATAATAATAATAATAATAACAATAATAACAATAATAATAACAATCCTCTAAAAACTGATAGATGTTAAACTAATGAAGTGAAATATACTCATTTCAATAAAATTAGTGAGACTTAAGAAAGTGAACCTGTAATAATCTTATTATCATAATTAGTTTCTATATTATATTTCAACTATTTTATAATCATTAAGAAAACAGGAATCAAATAGATATGATGATAAAATAAGGGATCACTTATCATAAACCTATTAAGTATAAATGAAATTTATTAAAAAAAGGGTTTATTATTTGCAAGTTAACTTGATTTAAATTTTGATGAAGATAAGATTATTTAACTTCCAAGATCTAATAATTTAAAAACAATTGTATTCGATTTAGATGAAACATTGATTCATTGTAATGAAAATGCATAGATTCCTGGGGATATCATCTTACCTATTACATTCCAAAATGGTGAAACTGTTCAAGCTTCTATAAATATTAGACCTTATGCTTAGAAAGTACTTTAGACACTCTCTAAGCATTTTGAGATCATTATTTTTACAGCTTCCCATTAAAATTATGCTAATATCGTAATTGATTATTTGGATCCAAAAAGATAATGGATATCTCATAGATTTTTTAGGGAGAATTGTTTATAGACACCAGAAGGTGCATATGTGAAAGATTTAAGGTAAAAGATATATATTTTTAGAGTATTAGGGAATAGGAAATTATCTAATGTACTTTTAATAGATAATGCTTCATATTCTTTTTGCTAACAGATTGAGAATGGAGTACCAATTATCTCTTTTTATGATAATTATGATGATTAGGAATTGTTGCATTTACAAAACTATCTGTTAGGTTTTAGATATGAGAAAGATGTGAGAGATTTAAATTAAAGAATGCTAAAATTAAATTTATTTATAAATTATTAAGATCTAAAGGAACTATTATAAAGTTTATTTGCCTTGTACATATGATAGATGTTATTAAATAATAATTGTGAATGATCATAAATTGTTTATTTTATATAAAATAAGTAGAAATGCACATTAATTATAATTATCATATTTTCATAAAATTAGTTAACGAACATACACAATTTAAAAATGATGAATGTTTCAAAATGCAGTAAATGTTTAAATGTTCCAGATGATATCTTAATGTTAACATGTAGTCATGATTTATGTTTATTATGTGCAGCTAAGTCATTTTCATAACAGCAACCTAAAAGAAGCAAAAAAGTAAAATATACTTTAGTAATTGAATAGTTTTTTGTTTGTGATATTTGTTCATCGAATACAGAATTAGATACCAATAGTGTTTATGAATTAGAAAAGCTACATTTAACTACTGCTTTGTAAGATAGATCAAATCGTAAACCTGCTTCATAATAGAAATCGAATATATCTTCTGAGAAATAACTTAAACCTCGTTCACAGAACAGATAAGATAACAAAGAGAATGCAAAGGAAAAACCTATTAAATATACTGCTTAAACAATGGAAGCTAGAGTTTCTGTACATTAATCACAAAGGAACATGAGTAAACAATAGAGTGAAAATTCATTTATCTAACATTCAAGAGGAATGTGTTTTGATCATCCTGATGAGGAAGTGTCATACTATTGTTTTGATTGCAATAGTAAATGTATTTGTCCAGAATGTATCATACATGGAATTCACAAGAATCATGAAGTCAAGACAATAAAGAAAGCATATCCAATTGTTAGGAAATAATTAGAAGAACAATTAGAATAAAATAATCAATGTATAATCTAAGTTGAAAACTCAAAGTAAGAGTTAGAAAAGAAATAGATATAATAATAAGCTATTCAAGATCATTTAAGGTTACAAATAGCTTAAGAAATTTAGGTATCTATTTCAATCAAACTTAGACTTTGCATTAATTATTAAATAATAAATAAAGTGAACTATTGGAGAAAGTAGATAATTTACCCACAATAATGGAATAATAAGATGGATATATTAATAGATTAAATGAAGTTGAATTCAAGTTATAAAATTTTAATGAGAAAATTAATGACATGATAGATTCAAAAGATGAATGTGGAATACTTAATTATTATGGGTCAATATATGGTCAACCAACACCATAAATACCTCCACTTCCAAATATTAAAGAAGTCTAACTATCAAATTAAATATTTTCATAAATTAATGATGTTAAAAAGTTAATTGGAGGTCTAGATATTGATTGTAATTAATGATATAACTTCATTATCAATTAAAATTTATTATAAATTTCTATTCTAAATAGTAATCTTTTCTATTTGTAAAAAATAATATCTATTTATAAACATAGGGTCAATCACATTAATGAGTGTTTATGTAAATCTATAAATTTAATTATCACTAATATATGAATCATTCGAAATTTTCACATATATCAAAAAACTTTAATGCTTATTTTGTTTCTAAATTAATTAGTTTATCACCATTTCTTGAATACTTCTATTTTAATATTGTAAAAAAGGTGTAATCAAGAATCTTGTATAATAATTCGAACTCCGTCTTCAGCATAATATCATTAATATTAAAATTATCATTATATTTTGAATTGTCTTTTCAATTAATATAAGGATATAAACTTTCTAATTATAAGTTTTTTTTTAATTGTTATGCTTTAATGCAGATCATCTATATAAGAGTTAATATTTATTAATTTATTGACCATTTAATATTTATAATTGAATGAAATAAAAAATGCAATAAAGTTTTGGGCAAACAATGTCTGTAGAAATTGCAAAGATTGCCAATTACAAAAATATGTTTAATATTGAAGCCTTGATTGTCATTCTCATTAATTTTATGTCGTTAATGAGTTTCGCATTAGAGTTAGAGAACAATTCTGGATATTTATATTTTATTTAAGTATCAAATACTTTTTATTCTAGTTTATGAGTGTTTTTACTCATCCACCAGACATATTATTTGTGCCAATTAGTATGTTACTCTTAATATTGTATTTGTTTGTTTATGGATGTTTATTGTTAATGTCATATTCACAATACAGCAGTTAAAATAAAATGATCATCTCAAACAAATAATTCAAGCAACTTAGATTCATCCTTTCCTTGACTGCTGAGTGCATAGTTTAACTCACCTGCCCAATAGTAGTCACTTGATTTATTCTAGTTATCTATCAATATGGGATTGTTTAACAAATACAACAGTGCTTGGATAACAGTGCCTATCCTGAATATTGTGTTGCACTCATTAATTTTGTTTTGTTACTATTATTTTTACCGAAGTTACCAATTCAATTAATTAGGATTGTATAGAAATTTCAGTTTAATATCCTATTGCTATTACATCATTACGATTTTTGTTGTTGCAATAGATTGGAATACTTCTCTCTAAATCCAACCTTATATTCTATTACTAATGAGTATTTTAATGCTTGTAGATCTAATAATATTTATTCCATATAAGTTAACATTTGAAAATCAAATTTATTTATTTGGTTGCACTGGATTATTTATTCTTGGAATGTTAGGATCACTATAGTAAATTTTAGTATAAATAAACAAAGATAATATATTTGAAACTTTCATTATCTGTTATCCAATCTTTTTTTAATTATTCTAATTGATCTAAAATATGAAATGGAAATAATTATTATTGTATATGAGAACTGGATCAATGAAATAGATAGATATAAAAAAATTGTGTTTTTCTTTCGAAGCCCTTGTTTGGTATGTAGAACAAGCACGAACAAATTAATATATATTTTTGTAAGCTCTTTACATATTAAAAAATCACACTTAGAATTGTACTGATCAAAATTGTGAATGCAAGGAAGATTTATCTAAACTCTTTACTTAAAATCTTGAAAGCATGACTCATCGATCATCATTCTAATCTAAGACTGCTCTTTTAAGTAATGGAGATAAGAATAGCAATTAATAGAATATCTCTTAAAATTTAGATGTAAGTTAATTTCAGAAAACTATCAAAGATGTTAGTAGGAGAAATGATTCTTGTGTTGGAATACCAGGGATTGTTGAAATTCATCAAAAAATAAATAAACCATTAACGTTTTAACCAATGAAATTTTTATAAAATGATCTAATAAATGAGGATTTGATATCTCAATATATTAAAAGGTAATTTCATTAAACAATTCAATAACTATCTTTCTCACTTAATTTAGATGATGTAGAATACTTATCTTTAAAATACATATCTTTTATGTTTTTATTCAAACAAAATAGTTCATCATCATTGACTAAATTAAGATAAATTCAAAGTAGAACAGCCAAATTTTCATATTTCTTTTGTAATATTACTAAAGTTACAGAAGAGTAATTTATTGAAGCACTTAAATTAAGACATTTTGAAGAAAAGAGTACTTATGATGATATTGTAAAAATGAATGTGACAGAAATATGGAGATTAGAAATGGTTAAAGATGAAATAGTATAAAATATAGTATGTGTTTTAAAAAAAAAGATTAAGATGTGGGAAAATTTATGTTCAGGTGAAATTTCAAATATGGATAGACTTTTAATTGATATAATTAGAATTTCTAAATAAATAGAGGAGAGTAGAAATTAAGTAGATTAAATATTAGATGATTTTGCTGGATAAGTTCAAAAGAATTACTCCTATTATTTAAAATATTAATGTTTTAGATCTCTCTTTTTTGATTCAGATTATAAGAAGGCAGTATTTTATCAAAGGAAAGTAGAAGATTCTTGGTAATTAAGTAGAGTTGCACATAAATAAGGATAAATTGGTAATTTTTAATGGTTGTCTGGAGATTTAGTTACATTAGAAGTTAGTGTTGGTGTTTAGAGTGGATAAATTATAAAGGGATTTTCTAATCGATTAGTAGATTTGTTAGGATATGCAAATTATGAAGATATGATACAAAATTTACGAATAAGAGGATTATAATCTAGTAGTAGTTCTACAACAAATACAGATAAAATTGGAATTTCTAGTATTATGCCTCCTTATTTAACAGCATCTCATAATTATTTCATTTAAAGATTTATTCATAGAGGTTATACATATTATTATGATAAACCTATAACTTCATTTTCATGTGATGCTTTAGGATTTGTATTCCCTATTAATGTAAATTTATCATTTAATTTTCAAAATATGAATGATTTTACACTTTTGGGATCAATTTTGAGAATCAAAGATGAAGATGAATATTTGATATTTGATGAATGGGGACGTATATTAGGAGTATCAATGAGAACTTTTGATAAATTAATTTTGAGAGGTGCACTTGATGAATTTGGTATGGTTTAATATAAATCAATTCATTAAAAATTTGATAAATTAGGAAATCTTAAAAATAATTTGCTTAATAAAATAGCAAAAGATGATCATGCTAAATTATTTAAAAAGACTCTTACAGTACATTAAAAATAAAGTACTACTAGAAGTTAAGTTAGAAGAACATATTAAAAACCATCTGATATCCTATTATAATTTGGAAGTGTTCAACATTTCTTACCTTAAATTGGAAAATAAATTACAGAAATACTTTCAAAAGATATTTTCAAAAAGTTATAAAGAGAATCATAAGAACAATTTAATAAATTAATGGACAACAATTAAAATAATTAACAATAAAATATTATGGAAAAATAACATAGCAATTTATTTTAAAGATAACTTAGTTAATTTATTGATCGATAATAAAGTATTAACAATTAAGGACTTAGTAGTGCTATGTTAGATAAAGATTAGTATAGAAATTTTATATTAAATACTTTCGTAGATGATAAAGGACTTATGAAGAAAAATCTATCACTATTATAAGATGAGAAATTAGTACTTTATGTTCCAAGAAATTATAATGAATTAATTGAATATTTCAATGATGCAGGAGAACGATTTGTTGAAAGTAAGAATGATTTTGAAACTAAATCTATAAGAAGATAATAGTTATAAAATAAATACTCTTACATCAAATAATAATAAAATTGTTATCATTTGTTTGATGCTGAATTTTAAGATTTTATTGATAATAAAATTAGAAAATATTATTCAAAAGCATTACTCAAAGAAGCATTAGAATCTCAAGATGCTAAATTGCTTTAATAAGTGAGATACAAATGTGTTTCAACTATTGATGTAGGATTAGGAGGTATAAGTGATAAGGATTAATTTTTATATTTTGTTTGTAGACTCTCCTCCTTAAATCTATAAACAGCTAAGAGAAAAGATGTTTTGAAAATTCACATGAAGAAAGAGAAAAACTAATAATTTGATGGTGGGGAAGAATTGAGAAAAAGTTTAATATAATAATTTTCATCCATGGACTCAGTTGATAAGTAAAAACCTGCTTGGGGATAATCCTTATCAATATAATAATAATAAGAAAACTCTGTTCCTTAACCATAAATAAAATTTAAAGGAGAAATTGATTAACCAATTATTGTAACTCTTGCTATTCCAGATAGTAGAACATATGTATCATCATTAGATAGAGAAGAAGGACCTAATATGAAAGTTAATTTTGAAGCTTAAAATTAAAAACTTAACGAATCTTCATTTGATATAGATGGATCAATGAGAGAGAGTCTAATATAAAGTGGAAATCATTCAATGAAATAATCATTAAATTTAGATGTTCCAACTTTATCAAGATAGAATTCTCTTGAAAAAATGAAATAATCATTAAATTAATCTAAAGAATTAAATAAGGAATTATCTAGAACATTATCTGATAAAAAAGAAGAACCACCAAAAAAGAAACTAAAGTTATCCTTTTTAAAAAAAATGGAAAAAGCTCTTGTTCCTAAAGATCCTCCTGCTGGAAGTCCTACTACACCAATTGCTTCACCAAATCAAGTGATTTCTTAACCTTCATAGCCAGAGAAATAACCATCAAATTTAAGTGTTCCTGAAGAAAAAAGAAGTTCATTGTTAAGTCCAACAGGTTTATTTTCTAAATTATTTACTCGATTAAATTTAAGAAGAGTATCTAATATAGAGATAAAAAATGATTAATTTGAAGCTTAGGAACAAGGTTTTAAGGAATAATCTGAAAATTCAGAGAAAGAAGAATTAAAAAAAAGTGGATAGAGTACTCCTTCAGGTACTAATTCAATGTCTAGTAATAATATAACAAGTTAAGCTGAAGGTAAGATTGAAGATGATGATCTCAAAAATGAAGATGAATTAGTTAATATTTTTGAGGTAATGAGTTAGGCTTCAAATCATTAATCTATTAAATCAATTTCGGCTATATCTATGGCTACTAATATATCATTAAGATGTTTAAAGTATTTACCTAGATAAGCAAAATCATTATAAGTATTTAAGGTTATACTAATTATATTAAATATATCCAGTATTATTAGTTTAGTTTTGACAACATAAAATTATTTTGATAAGCTAAGTATAGATTAATTAAGTTTAAAAATTAATAACTAATATCGTTACTCTTCAGTTGTATTATAATCTACAAATTCTATTGATTAATTATCTATTATTAAATTTTAGTAACCAGTTAATATTACTTTAATGAATGAACTTATTAGTTATTGTTCTAATTTAAGTTTAGAGATTAGTTAATCATATTTTGATGTTGTAGATTAGATTTTGAATGCTGTTTCATTTCCATTACCCAAACCTGATGTTTTAAGTATCCCTGATGACTATTGGATTGCATCTCTATAATAATTTCTGACATAACAAAAAATAGAAATAGATTCAATTTAATTTATTAATAATTACAATAGAAGTGATGTCACATTCCTATAATTATATAATAATTCTATTGATTATTTGTTAGGTCGTCTTATTTTTACTTAATCTCAAATCAACAATATGAGTCAATAATTAAGAGATTATAAGAATAATAATATTTTAAATTAATCATTTATTGTAACTTATTTAATGGCAAGTTTTGGTGGATTACATTTGATAGTCATATTTTTAATTGTACCATTCATTAGATAAATTAATAACATATATTTTCGAGTTTTATGTATCCTAAGTAGAGTGACTATTGAAGAAGCAGAAGATGAAATTAAAAAATTAACTCTTTCATAACATTTACTTGAAACTAAAGATGATTCATGGGTCACTCAAAATCAAGTCAAACTTGTATTCTACAATAAAAGTGAAGATCTAGATTTAAATCAAAAATATTCAAAAAATGCTAAAACAAAAGGAAAAGAAAGTTCATATTTTCAATCAAAATTAATAGATTCTTCTTTAAGTATTTGGAAAGATATGGGATTATATATAATGATATCCTCTATTTCTATTGGATATCTTATATTTTCAATAATTATTATCCAAACTCAAATAGACACTTTCACTCCCTTTATTAATAATTTTGATTAGACTGTAAGTACTAGTGTTTATTCTTCAGCTTTGATTTCAAAACTATCAATAACTCCATAAAGATATTTAAATCTTAATAGCTCAAGCATACCAACTTAGTATACTCTATATAACTATTAATAAAATCAATAAATTTCATATTTCTTATAAACCATTACATCTGATACTAGTAAGATCAAAACTTTTATAACTGACATGACAAATTTTTTAGAGTAATTAAACCTAGATTATGATTATTATTCAAGTTCCACTAATATTACAATAACTAATAATTAATATTAAGAGAGAATTCAATATTTAGAGTAATTAAGTATTTTGAGTGAAATCAATCATTTACTTAAAGATAATATATGCTATTATTCTTAATAAAATTTATGTAGATTCGATATCTAATTCGATTTTTTTAATACAGGATTAATTGGTGCATTAGATTTGCTTTAAAAAATGCAATTTAATTATGATTAATTTCTAGTTGAATATCATCCCATTTCATAATCAGATATTTCTATTGATGATTCATACATACTCAATTAATATTATAATTCACAATATTATTAATTATTAGTATTGTATGGATAAGAATTGTTTTTTAAGACCTTTGATAGATTACTATATCTTTTAGAAGCGTTTTTAATTAATGAAAAGTAATCGAAACAAACTATTATTTCAAATCTATTCATTGGTATTGGTATTCCAATTATGATTATGACCATATTTTTAGCTGCTTTAGAAATGTATATGCTTAAAAATAAAGTAAGAAGAGTTATGTTATCCTTGACATATCTGCCAACATTTAAATATTAAGATAAAATCATACTATCCTTAATTAAATCCATACTGAAAATTTGATCTAAATTATGCTTTTTTTATAATTTTAATATAATTATTATATATAATTATTATATATAATTATTAATCTTATAATTATTAAATATGATTATATTTTTTAAATAATTACAATTAGACTGAAAATTTTTAAAATATAATAAACATTAAACATTTACAATTCACCTCTTCATATTCTTGTATTAAACTCATCAATATGGATATATTTACTTACTTCAACAAATAATTAGAAAAAGTATTAGAAAATAGAAATTATGTCTTTATGAATATTAAGTAAAATAGCACGTTAGCAACGATTAAATTTAATGAAAATGAAAGTTTTGAAGGCTTTATAATATTTAAACACATAAAACACATATATAAGTTCCATTCTATGTTATGAACAAATTTCACTTTCTGTGTCTCTTTATTCCAAGTACACCACTTATGGTTATTTTATTCTTATTGGCTGCAACTAAGCCAATTCTCTTTTATTCTGGCTTTAATATACCAATCACAAAGTTTTGAATGATCTAACTACTCAAATCACTATCATTGATTGAACAACAGCTATCATCCAATTCTGTCATGGTCGTTTTACTCCCCATAGTTAGATCGGTTAATTGTGAGTTAAGAATTATTGAATTTTCCATCAAATTATTAATTTTAATTGAAAATTGATGAAACAATGTGTATTTCAATTAGCACATTAAGTTATTTCTTGCAGTTTTAGCGAATTGATTTATATTTAATACGTCATTAAAATAATAAAAAAATAAAGTATTATTCTAAAAAAATTCATTAAGAAAATATAAAAGGGAAATACAATATAAAATAGAAATGAGAATTGATTAAATTTATTGAATTATTGTTAAAAACCATAAATTTAAAGATATATTAGTTTTTCCTTTAATATATTAAAATATTACAAATTAAATAATGATGATAATAGCACCAGAATTGATTTATCATGAAATCAACATGCCTTCCTTAACCTGAAATTTATATATATTTAATAATAATTTTTTAATGAGTTCTAATGGCAGTGCTTTGAAAGGATCAGGTAAAAGTAAATAATGAATCATATAGCACCTCCTGATTTAGCAAAATAAGTATTAGTCTAGAAAATAGCACAACAGATAGTAAACTAAATAGTGTCAGATGATGTTATTGATGATAAAATTGAAGAGGAAGAAAATCAAAATAAAGAGCCTACTTGTTGTTAAATGTTTTGTGCTCCATTTACTTTGAAATATTATTAACCTTTCTTCAACGATTTGACAACAAAAGTAATAGCATAAAAACTATGGGCATCTTTTTTCCCATTTAAAGCAACCTTCTTTGAAATTTAAGACGGAAAAGCAGATTTATATGGACCAGTTTGGATTTATGCTACATTAGTATTTGCAGTAGCTGCTGCAGGTAATATTTCAGGTTATTTGGCAACTCCAAGTAATATAGCATTCCATTACAATTTTGATTTCATTCCAACAGCTTCATCTTTACTATTTGGAATAGCATTTTTAGTACCATTTGCAATTTATATGGTTATGAAAATGTTGGGAGGGAGACATTTACATTTATCATCAGTTATCTGTATTTATGCATATGCTTAAACTTGCATAATCCCTGTATGTATAGTATGTTCGATACCAAACCCTTAATTATAATGGGGAGCATTAATTTATGCAATGATTAATTCATCTTTGTTCTTGATTGTCAATTATTGGGGGTATACAATATATAAATAACTTTTAGAGAATTGGAAAAGAATATATAAGCCAAAAAACATATTGTTATTTGGTTGATTGCTGGATGTTAAGTGGTGTTGTTGTTATTATTCAAGATGTATTTCTTTTTGTATGTATACACAAATCCTTATACTGGATCAAGATTTGATTAACTCACAAAGATTGTAAATTAATATAAGTAATTTAGGATCATACCGATCACTTTTTTTTGCATCATCATTCAAATTGAGAATATTAAAATATTTATAATATTATTATTTAACCGAATGTCTTAAAAAGATAAACAAAGTGTTAAGAGTGATAAGTCTAAAGATAAGAAGAAGAAATCTTCTAAATTGGACAAAAAGGATTCAAAAATTCTACCACCTCCTGATAATGATTAATAATAACTTATTGCAAGAGTAATTAGTAGAAATGGAGATAAAGAAACAAAAAGTTTGGGTATAATAAATTATTATATTAGCCAATTGTGATGATGATTCATAAATTCAAACATTCAATAATAATAACAATTATTAATCTACAGATTTTTCTATGCAGAATAATTAATATGAAAATTATCATGTTGTAAATTAAAATAATAATCAATTGAGAACCAATAAATTTATGACAGATTAGACAACATATTAATATTAATAATAATAATAATAATAATAATAATAATAATAATAATAATAAGATCATTATTATTAAAAAAATCCACAATAATAAGATCATTATTATTAAAAAACTCTACAATAATATCCAGATCAATATTATTCATCAAGTTATTCATAACCTTTTTATCCAAATTAATAATTTACACAATAGGCTACTTTCGATTATAGATATGAAAAAATCAAAGATCAAGTTAACTAGAGTTTATTACCAAAAAGATTAGAAATTCTAGAATAAGTTTAAAAGGTTATTGCTATTAATGATAAATTAGATAGATAACAGAATTGATGAAATCAAATATCAATCGTAAAAAATAGAGAATATTACCAGAGAAGAATGTGAAATCATTATAGATAAATTAAAAAGTACAGAAACTTAAAAGTTATAAACGTTGTTTCATGATAAAAATGAATTACTCAGGTAATCTAATTTATTTAATTTTAGAGATATTGATTAAATTGAAACTCTTTAATAAAGAATCTCATAATTGTAAGATTTCAATTCTCAAAAGAACCTAGATTTATTTGAAAATATAGATAGATTGAGTAGAAAAAGAATTAAAAAATAGATTGAAATATACCCAGATGATTTACCTTAAGATTTAATTCAATTTAGATAATTGTAATAGTAAAATTAAATGCTTCAGAAATTGATGGATTTCAAAAATGAAGTCATTTGGAAACTCTTTAATGATTCTTAAATAGAAAATAAAAAGATTAGAGAAGAATTAGAAAGATAAGCAAATCAAGAATTTTAAGAATGGTACAACATTGTAGATTAATATTAATAAGAATTAAATAAATATAAATTACAATGTACTTTTTGTGGAATCAACTTTGATTATTAATTGCTTAATTCTGATTGCAATTCAAATCTATAGGATGCTAGTAATTTATTAATTAATTAAAAGTAATCTAATTCGACTGTGAATAGATTCCACCTGAATAATTCTTTGGTACTCGAAGACATTTTTTTAGTAAAAGTAGATAAATCTAACAATCTTAATTTTAAACAGAAGACAATAAAGTGTGATAATATATATAAACATCAATTTTTTAATCTAAATTCTCTACAATCTAAAATAACGTTTTCATCAAATCCACCAAAAATCCTATCTGTTTCTTATTAAAATATAGTTTAATATACAGGCAATTAAGGTTCTATTTACACCAAGAAGTTTTAATTTTATCAATTTTTTCTACATAAGTTTAAATCATTGAATTTTAAACTTTAAAAAATTCTTCAAATTATTCAATTAAACCTAAAATAAACAAATTCAAAAGAACATAATTTGAAAATAGTAGAAATGTTATAAAATATAATTGATTGAAAACTGAACCACAATAATCAGGATGTTATTGACAATATGGATTATGATGCATAGTATCTGTCATAATAGTTTTAAAATCATCTCCTGATGCATATTTATAAAGTGCCAATAAAGCATATTCAAAATTAGTAAAATTAATGTAATCATCTATTACTGCTCCTTTAATTATCTTACCAAATAATTAACATCCAATTAATGCATAAATAATCATAGTAATGATAAGAATGGATATTAATTTAGCTAAAAATGGTAGAGCAAAACCCATCACTCTTATTAATCTTGATAAATTTGGCAATCCTTAAAATATAACAAGAATACGCAATTATCTTGTCATAAAAGCTATTCTTAGTAATTAATAATATGAAGTAAATACATTTGATTAAAATAAATAGATTACCCAATCATTCTATAAATCTGCTATTAAATCACAAAGAGATATAACAATTAAAAATATATAATATCTTCTCCAATTATTATCAAAATATCTATTTTTACCTAATGATATAAATAACAACACAAACCATAATGAATAAAATAATATGATGAATCTTTAAATCATGTTTATATTTCTAATGTATTCTACATCCATATCATATTGATATTATAATTGACAAATCAAATCTATTAACAACATCAAAAACATTTTCTAAAAAATAGAATTATTAACAATTAAAGAAGCAAATCTTCTAATTATCTTAGTAGGTGGACTTGAAAAAACAGGAGTTTCTTTTAGAATAATTGGAGCTATTTCTGTAAATTCTCTTTAAAATTTTGTAGAATCCTATTTTTCAATTTTGTGTTGATTGAATCTCAATTTTGAAAATAGAGTTCCAGTAAAGAAACTTAAAAAGAACATGGATCCTATAAAGCAAAATGAAATGAAGTATGCATAAGTTGATATGTCAGTAGCAAATGATATGGTCCATATATACTTTCTCTACTGTTTTCAGCTACTTACATGATATCCCCCCAACCATCAAAAGTTGATACTACAAATAATGTTGGTAATGCAGTAGTAATATTGTCAAAGTTATGTTTAAAATTAATCCACTTTCTTTGAGATTCTATACATTCTTATTTATTGATATCAAATGACATTTTATCTTCACAAAATCCAAATTGACTTTCATACAAAATGATACCAAAAACTCCAAACATAATCCATACTGATATGAGAGTTAATAATATCTTAAATATGTCTAAAAGAGATTAAGCAACTCTTATATTGTCTAACCATTTAATTCTATACATAAGGTTCATTGGTCTAAAATGGCCAAGAAATAAGCAAATATTTATAAGTTGATTTTGATTATAACGATGAATAAAGTAACCAAGTAAATAAATTTAATCAATTATTTACCATGAATAATTTATATGTGATCCCTTATCCATAAAAAAACCTTAGCTTAAGATGAACAGAAATTAAAACAGATAATTCTAATTTTACTTGTTTTTTCAAATAAATAAAGAGATGATTCACATTCAATATCTTAAAATAATTTTGGGGTTTAACTTCATTACGTACTTATTTAATTACTCTAATATAATTAAATTATGATACTTAAAGATTTTAATAGACTATCCATCAAATCAAGTTTTATTTTAGGTAATTCATTCTCTTCCAATTCACAAATTTGAATTTATGAAAAATATTAAGACTTAACTTTTAAATTTCTTGTAGAATCTATTTCTGTATTTAATACTTCTTCATCTCTTACAGATGTTATTTGATTCTCCAACATTTATTTATCACTCTAATCATTATTATAGCCTATAATATATTTTCCTTGCTAGAGAAAAAACGTTACATTGGATAAGTAAACATTTATATACTGATTTCAATCAATAAAAAAAAAGTTGAAATATCTTCACATTTTAATATAATTATAGGATCAGCTATTCCATACAAAGATAAGAAGATGAAATTTATCAAAATAACTAAATCAAAAAATAATTAAGTAATCTAATTATCTATTAATATAAGAGTGTATCTTCGCAATGTTAATAATTTTCCTCCTATTGTTGGCATTAATTTCCAATACATTATTTCCTGACCAATTTTTAGTTTTGATTATCTTTTACTTCCTCTCTTTTTAGAAGATTTTTTAATAGAGTTCATGATTGGAAACTAATTACTATTTTTATTTTGGTATTTTCATATTAATCTTTTCTTATATCTATTCATAATCTACATAGTATCCTTAAATGAAAATGTATGTTTTCCCTTTTTTATTAATATATTCAAAAGGTAACTGTTGTTCAATTCTAGGTCTCATATTAATTATAGATTATAAATCATTATTTCTTCTCTTTATTTTTGGAGAAGGCACATCAACACTTTCATCTCTTTTACTTAAAGACTTTTAAATAGTAATTCTTCTAGTACTCTTATGGATAGGGTATCTATTTATTGAATAATCAGACGGTTGTCTATTATTTGATTTTAAATTCTTCATAGATATAAAATGTTAATATTATATTTCTATTCCATATGATAATTTACAGAATTATTTAATTAAGTAAAATTATATTCTATTAATTTCAATAAAATGGAAATCTCAATAGGATCATAAGAGTATAATTTTATATTGACTTAATTTTATATTTTTTTAAGTTTCTAAAATTTTGGTAATAGTTAATTTTTAAGTGAGAAATTCTTGAATTAATTCCAAATAGAATTTTAATTAAGTTTCTACATTAAATATTTAATTCAAAAATATCATTTATGCTTCAACTAAATCTTTTTTTATTTTGATGATAACAACCTTAACAGTTAATTTGTTTTCCCAGGTCTAAAATTTTCTTCAATTAATTCATCTAAATGGTTTGCAATTTTTAATAAATGTCTATGTCTTTTTAACACAAAATAAAAACCAATGTAACGCAAAAATGATAAATCAAAATATGAAATAACATCCTTACTTAAGAACATCTCTTATTTTAATAAACTATGATCATTTTTTTATTTTGATAACTTTTCAAATTCTTCACACTCTACTGTTGCTTCTGAATAATGAATTTTCAAAACTGCAATCATCAAATTAATTGAAAAAAAATCACAAACAAACATTATTAATAAATAATATATCCAAATCCACGGATGAAATATTCTCATTGTAAAAAACATCAACCAACTCCATCCTTTGTGAAAATCCTTAAAATTTAACCAAAAGAAAAAAATATATTATTAAATGATGTTGGTAATTTTGGAGTTTCTGCTGATAACATACATTACATACCTTAAGGACAATTGCTTTAATAACATTATATCCAATCATCTATTTGATCTCCCTCTATAGGTTGACATCGATAATTAAATAATCCCTAAAATAAAGATACCCCAATAATAAAAAAGAATAAAACTGATATTAGTAGAATAAAAAGAGCTTCAACTAAAAATACTTATGATTTTTTTAAAGATATCAACATATATTTCAATCTCAATAAACCATCTCCTAAATACAATAAGATAGTTATTATTCTAAGTGGAGTAGGGTCAAGTGAGATGTATATTGGATAAAAGTAATGCACAAAACTTATTAATGTACATGATAGATTAAATATATCTTCTTTACTGTACAAAAAATGTATAGTAGGATAAATACCTCCAGCAGCTAAAATTCTTATGCATATCTCAATTGTAAAACAATAAAAAATAAATTAATTATACTTCTCATTAGTGATTGGAGGATTTGATTTACTTAAAATAAATAAAGTTAGATTACAAATGATACAAATACCATTGATAAATTTGAATAAAAAACTGTCTACTATCTTCTAACAATACATTGGTATATATAAAAAAGAATAAACAATTAGTTTTCGTAATTTCAGAAACTTTAGATGATCATTATAATTCTAGAATTAAAAACAATTTCAATACTTTAATTCATGTTTTACCCTTTCCATACCATGTAAAGGAGTCAATATTACATAATAAGGGTCCTCAAATGGATTACGTTCTTTTTAATTTTAATACTTCTTCAAAATACTTGAATCAACTTCTTCATAAAAATATTCCACCTTTTTATGAGGTTTTGATTCTGATTCCTCCATTTAATCATGAATATGGAAATTAACATATCTTTTATCTAGTAATTAATCTTGAGAATTAATTTCGCATATGGAACTTGAATCACCATAACATTTTTTTATAGTCTTCAACATATGCTTATTAGGAGCATTAGAGATTTTAGTCAGAAGAATTATGTGTTAATTATTCTTGTAATCCTAGTGGTTACAAAAAACCTTCTTTAAAACTCAAATTAGGTATTGCTATTTATTCTTCTTAAGGATTAAGTTTTTCGTCTACATTATTGTACTCACTAGAGTCTGATGAAATTTCATCCTTATTTTCATAAGACTGAAAATTTTGTAAACTCTTCAAAGTACTTTATTTTATACTTTGTTTAAGACTTTTCATTTCTTTTAAAAACTTTGTTGGATTACGTTTCATCATTTGATTCGAGATTGTGAATCGAGAGCTCTTTTATTTTTTTAATTCTAAATATTTTGCAGATGACCTCTCCTATGATGAGACTTCTCTAGGATGCATTGTATTTTCTAAAAGAATTTTAATATATAATTATTCCAATTACTACTATAATTTTTACTACTAAGGGATTAATAATAAATTAACAAAATAACTATTATTTAATCAACATAAATAACTTCTATTCAAAGTAAAATATTAACAAATTTTGATATTGTTATATTATGTATTAAATCAAAGTATTCTTGATAAAATTCTATTGAATATTGATTAAGAATTTATTATAATAAATATTATTATTTCCCGCTTAAATATGGAAATAGAAACAAATATAGACATGCCCTTTATTTTAAAAAAACTTTTATTAAATTCAGAAAAGAAATTTAAGCATGAAAGAATTGGATTAGAAATAAAATAAACTACTAAGTTTTATTTGCCTCCTAGAAATAAATGTATTAAGACATAATATTGCCACATCTATTTTAATCGTTATGAAAGCTTAGTCAAAAGATTTTAGACTGATAGCTAAGATTCTTAATTCATAGAATTGATTTAAAAGATTTAAAACTAATAAGGAACAATAAAGGCTATTGGAACAATATTCAAAGAAATGAAATTAAAACCACATTATTTTTCTTAAAATGCTAACAAAACAATATAAAGTAAAATAATATGCTCATATTAAGATTACGTTTCTAATGAAGATGTATGTTATCTAGAGGATAGATCAGGAAGAGTGAAATTACAAATAAATAATGCCGTTCTCTGTCTACCAAATAAGAAAGAGAAAATAGTTAATGTATCCGATTTAGTGACAGGAATTATTTTGATGATTGAAGGATAGATTGTAGCAAATAACATTGTAAAAGTTGAAAAATTTTATTTGCCTTCATTTCCTGAAACACCTATGTTGACTCAATTAAATTCAACTTCATATCTTTGTTTAATTTCTGGTTTAAATTATAATGCCTTAGAAAGCACAACCAAATATAGACATATGATTGATTATTTGTAAGGCAATCTATATAGTGGAGAAGGAAGTGAAGTAAGATTTCACAAAAATTAATTTAGATTCCTTATCATATATCTTAAGTGATTTTCCTTGGTAATTTGTATATTAAATTGGAAGAGACAACAGATTAATAAATACAAAATCCTTAATAAGATTTCAAAAGTTTGTATAGCAAATTATAGTTAAACATAAAAGGAGTTGATGAATTAATTAGTTAATTAGTATCAGTCACTCCAGTAGCTATAATGCCAGGAGTAAATGAACCAGTTTCTTAGATGTTACCATAGACACCTTTACATAGATCACATTTTCCAGAAACTTTTGATAAAAACAATTAACTAGTGTTCTTAACTAATCCAACAGAATTTACTTTGGGAGATTTAAAGATTCTTGGAACAAGTGGATAAAATATATAAGATATTAAAAGATGTTCTTTGATTAAGAATTAAGAAGATGTAGATATATTGGAAATGACATTATTTTATGGAAATATAGCTCCTACTGCTCCAGATACTTTGATGTTTATATTTTATTTATATAGTTAGTTCGTATCCATAATAAAATTAAGATCCATTTGTTTTACAAGAGTTACCTAACATTTATTTTGCAGGAAATATGTAAAAGTTTGGAACAAAGATGGTAGCAGAGAATGTCAGAATTGTTAGTGTACCAATGTTTTCTGAAACTGGAACAATATGCTTAATTAATTTAAATACATTAGAATGTTTTCCTGTTAATATATAATGAATAGCATATATAAATATCAGATTTTAATTTTTTTTTTGCTTTAACACAATAATTTAGTTTCTAACTACTCTAATTATTCATGAATCATTTCATGGATTTTTAAATAATTATATGATCTATATTTATTCCATTGATGTAATGATTTCAATTCTTTTTTATTGGTTTTTAAACCTTGTAATATAACTAAGATTTTAGTAGTACAATTTTCTTTTTATATCCAAGACAACCCAAAATCAAGTATGTTATAATGATTTATTATACACTAATAAAATAATGGTAATAAAATACCTTGACATCTTACAAAAGAGTTGATTTTTCTCTTTAAGTTTCAAGTTTTATAAAAGGTAAATTATTATGTCCTGTTAAATCAGAATAGATAGTCTAATCTAAATATTATTGAATGAAATCAATTAATTATGTAGAATTCTTTTAGAGTTAAATTTATTTCCACATATACTCCAAAGATCGAAAGGATCCTGTTTTTGCCATTGTATACATTTAATCTAAATTGTTAATTCGAATTATATTCTATCTTTTGATATCAGAATATATATCTAAAACTTTAGCTTGTAATTCAGATTATGATGGAAAATGAGTTAATTTAATTATTTATGCTTCCTCTGAAATTTCAAACTTAACTTTTTATTATTTTAATTTATTTATTAATTAAATTGGTGTCATCATAGATCCTTTGAGTAAATCATCAACTAAACATTTATAACCATTTAGACTTCCTGATTTCTTACCATATATTTATATATTTTGATTGATCTAATCATCTTCTGGTAATTATGATAAAATTAATTCTACAGGAACAGCTACTTAAATTTCTAACCATTTCTCTTTTTCTAATTCTTAAAGAAAATGTTAAATTTATTTTTTACTAAAATCATAATTTAATGAAGATTCATTTAATAGAATCTTTTTGATTTTTACTTCAGTCTATTCAGAATTTTACAAATGTAACCATTTCTTAGTTAACCAATAAGTAATATCATTTTCATCTTTTTAAATTAAATCATTTGTATAAACACAATCTTACATAAAAATCGCTAAATTCTCAATTTAAATAAAATTTGAACTTAATTCAGCCCTTTATGTGAAATAATATTCATCACATAAAAAGATGTGAGAATTAGCTTCTTTATGTAATTCTGATATATCTAAAATGAAAGTTTCAATATTTAATGGTAAATATAAATGAACTGAAAGATATACAAAGTTTTTCAATCCTTCAGGTAATTGAAATCCACTTGGTAATACAATTATATCAATATTTTATGAAGCAAAATCATAATAACTAACTTATCTTTAATTTTCAGGTTTTTTTTAATGAATTGAATTACTCTTAAATCCATTTTACTATAAAGTAAACTAAACAGATTCTACTGCACTTATATTATGACAATAGACAACTATACCAGTCTTTCTATACAGTCGTTAGCTTCTAAGTAATGAAATAAGTGATTTAATAGGACTCTCATCTTTAGAACAAGTAATTTAAGTTTTTGAACTGAATGATCTAAAAATATAATTATTATTATGTTACTCTCTATATGTTTGATATGTTCTATTGAATGGTTGTAATTAACGAAGATCTTGAATAAAGACACTTTAAGTAATGGGTAATAGAATGTGAATGAATTCAGCATTCGCTTTTGATATATATTTTGTAAGGTCTTATTGTACTTTGCCAATTTCCAAAAAAGACAAATAATAATTGGATTGATCTAATAATAGTAGTTTGATATCTAAATTTGATAAATCAATTAAATTAGCTTATTCTGGATGTACTATTAATAATTTAATATTCCTGCTAGAGATATTTTTAACAATAAACTCAATTTAATGATCAGGAACTTCAGGATTGATAGCTGCCCATGAGACTATATCTTGAATTCTTCTTAATTTTTCCTTAAGTAATACATAATTATATGAAATTATGACAACTAAACCATCTACTAAAATAGATAGTAATTAAAATAAAATTGATCGTTAAATTGTATTTAAATTTAATGAGCAAATAATATTATTTGTAGTATTTCTACATAAGAAATCAATTGGATCAGTGATTAATTCTTCAATTTCTAATTATTTAATAGCATCCTATAATTTTCTATCATAACCCTCTGTAATTGGAGTTTTGATTTATTCATAATTATTTTTATCTTTAAAAGGAGTCATATTAAATGAAATGATCTTTTTGACTTCTTCACTAACTAAAAAAGGAATTGAGCTCTATTTCTTCTATTATTTAGGAGTAAATGAATATCCAGAATCAATAGAATCGTTCATTTTAAATATTTATTAATAAAATAATTAAAATAGAGAGTATTAACATCAATCAAAATGTATAACTCCTACTATTCAAATCAAAGGAATTAACTAAGTAAACAATTAAGTTACTGAGCATCATTATTAAAAATATTGCACAATCAATATTATATTTATAGTGCAACACTATTGTTTGAACTTAGAATATAATCTAAAATTCTTTATTATTCTAAAAAATATTAAATTGAATTCAATAAGGTTATCTATAATTATAAAGAAATATTATAACTAAGTTGTTTTTCTTAATATTATTGAATATTGGACTAAATTGACTGTTTGAATTATTATAATTAAATTCAAAATGGATAATTACAAAAAATATCTCTTTGATGAAAAGTTTCAAGAACCATAACCTCGTAATACATACTCGTTCTAAGCTTAGGAGAGTCAAGAAGATTAGGCCAATGAATCAAATTTTGATGATGAATACAAAAAAGATTTTCTTCAAAATCAAATTAAAAACATCAGAGAGAAATTAATTATGATGGGATTTCCTAGTTTGGGTGATTTGTATAGCAATTAAAATTCTGAAGTTGATCTTACTGTCAAAGTGTAAGAATAATGTATATTATTAAAAATAGATTGGTTGCTGTAATTAAATAAAGAAGAGAGGATATGGATTTTAAGAATACTTATCATGAAAAAATAAATAAAGTAGAAGCAGAAAAACAGCAACTCTAATAAAATTTAGAAAGAATTTAAACAAATAGAAAAAATCTTGAATAAGAAAATACTACTTTATAAGCCAAGATTAAGAGTGCTGAAAAGGTTTAGAAAGAATAAATGTATTAAGTTTATATATGTAATAGTAATAAATTGATGTTAGAAAGAGAGGATTTATAAAAATAGTTATCAAAATTATAAAGTAGATCAACTTAATTTGAATATGAATTGAAGTAAAGGGATTTAGAAATTTAAAAACTTAAAGATCATATTAAAAAATAATAGACCTCAAAATCTTATAAAAATAGTATTGAAATAACCTAAACAATTGAACAAGGAGGACCAAGTATTTTTACAGCAAATGGAGAATATGAATTTAGTTAATTAGTTATGAAAAAGTGGGAGGAAATAAACAACAAACTATTAAGAGAAAATGAATAACTTAGAGAAAATCTTGTTAAAATTCATAATGAATTAGGGGATATACTTTAAATTAGAAGAGATGTGTACATTAAAAGAAGAAAAATTGATTTTGGAGATGAAAATATTCCTTAAGAATTAGATAACCCATAATAAAATATGCATTAATTTAAAAGTGATTTGTATAAGGCTCCTTTAGAATCTAATGGGAAATAAGCTATTTAGATGTTGTAAGAGAATCTATAGACATTTAAAGAATTTATGAAAAAGTTTGATTAATAATATGAACTTTAATTGAATGAAAATGAAATCGAAATTGAAGCTGAAGGAGGTAAAATTAAGGCTTGTAAAAACTTAACAGAATTATTCAAAAATTACAATTATATCTTTGAGGCTTAGGATAAAATGATAAGTTAAATTATAAATAAAAGTTAAAATTTAAAAAAAATAGATGAATTAAATATTAATTTAAATAGATTTAATAGAGTATTAGATGATAAATAGATAGATGATGTTAAAAAATATTTATAAGACTAGAAAAAGTATCTAGATGAATCAAAAAATGAAATGGATATGATCAAAAAACAATTTTAGAATTAATTAAAAAAAAGAGAAGAGGAAAAATAAATCATTTAAGTATTCTATTCCTTATAAATTATTAGATGAAAAGATAGATGCTTGAAGAAACAAATGAGAAATTCAAGGAAAATATCAGAATGTTAGAAAATGCTAGTAGGCAAGCCTTACAATAACTTAATTAAGATAATAATTGATTCAATATTTTCGGTATCAGATTTTTATTATAAAATAATTTCCTCTCTTATATTTCCCTTAAAAGATGCCATATTTATAAACCAATTCAAACAATTGTTAAGTAAATTATTATTTATTATTGTTGTATATGAATTGGATAAAGTAGAGCAGTATCATAATTTATTATAATATTATTAAATGTTACTCAATTAACTAAATAAGACTCTATTTCCAAACTGTAAATATAAGAGAAATTAATTAAAAAAGAAATGCATATCCAAGTATTGCTGGTTTAAATATTTATAGAAATTTAATAGAATATTATATCTAAACATAATTCCTAATTCTGAAATAAATTTTAAATTCATATTTATCATGATTAACAATTTACTTATCATTAAAAAAATAAGTTCAAGATAAGACAAGTGGGTAATCGAAAAATCAATTTGGTGAAATTATACAAAAGGAATTTAAAATACACTGATAAACCAACTAATTATACATATGTTTAAGAAATAAATCCTTAATATTTTGTTTATATTTAAAGTGTATTTATAAAGTCAAACAATTTTATGAAATCTAACTGAGACAGAAACCCAAACAGCATAAATGTCTTCTGGATAAATTTCCATTTTCACTCTTACAGCATGATATGTTTGATCTCCTCTTGCAGTGAGTACTTCCCCACCAACAGGAGATGTTTTAATATCCTCCAGCATCTTCTAAATATTCATGTGATTAAAACAAATTGGAAAACTCATAAATGTATGACCTTCTGGTATATAACTTCTTATAGCAGATTAAAATTCAAATTATGCAAATTACAATCCTATATTATATATAATTATAAATACCTGTAATTTTTTCAGTTTCATAATTAGCTAATGCTATTTACATTATACTTCCAAGTTTTTCATCATATCTGGTAGCTAAATTAATAACTAAAAAATTAAGTAAATGAATACTCTTTCTATAACTTCCTATGGCTTCTCTAAGTTATAATTCTAATTTTGGTTCTAATTCATCTGCATATATTGTTTATCTTAATAGAGTAAGATAAAAATTTTATGGTTTTAATAAAGATAATTCAATTGGATCAACAGCTTTCCATTTAGTATAATCTTCAATATTAAGATCGGTTTTTAACACAGAATCATTTTCTTAAATATTTGCATAAAAACACTTATGATTAAAAATACAACCAATTCTTTTATATAATTAAGGAACCTAATTTATATTATGTACTTTTATAATACTTTAGGATCATTAAGTTCAAATTTATGCCCAGTTAAAGGTTCCCAGAAATTATAAGCATATTCTGCCTATTTTTAATTTGCCTTTTTAGGTTTCTATAATCTTGTCATTACCCATCCATGAGGTCTATCAGCAGTGGATCCAAATACAACAAATGCTTCTAAATTAAATCCTAGAAAGAATGAACATAATAGTAAACTATGGTCTTCAAAGTCTCCACCTTTCAATGCTAAAAATGTTGGAAACCTATGCCAAACTTCTAGTCTATCTCCAGATGGTCCTCTATCTGAAGTTTTCATGGGTATGAGACTTACAAATCTGGCAGCATGATTTGGACTCATTATTCCTCTTACACTTTGTAATTCTCTTATAAAAGTACAAGAAGGTCTCCAAATTCCATCCTGAGATTCTGAATATAATTTAATTGGTCTAACAGATAGTTTAAGTTCTTTAAAATCATTCCACCATGCATTGCCATAAGTATGAAATCTATCAGATATTTAATTAATAACAGATTTCTCTTTAGATAGTTATGAAACCACTATATTTTCTGGAAGCAATACCAAACCAGTTTTTGGTAATATTTCCAAATGTATTTAAAGTATACCTACATGATTCTTTCTTTCATTTTACATTTTTGTATTATAAGTAGTTGGGAGTTCTATGTTCAATGAAATATTTCCATAACATAATAAAAACCTCCATTCAATTAATTTTTGTGAAAACAATTTTCTTTAACCATTTTAAATTTAAATTACACATAATTCAATTGGATGATCTAATTTACTTAAAGTCAATAAATCTACATTTGCTTTTTGAGCTTCAGTTCTCAAATCAAACAAAAATAATTCATTAAACTCAGGTTCTACTGAAGCATCAACTATAGCAGATGCAAATCTTTGACCACAAAAACTTAAATATAACTACAATTTTGAATTTTCAGGTTAAATAAAATCTAAGAATGCTCTTCCTTTAAAAATACGTAAACTAACTGACTTATAATTTATACGATCTGGGTCTACAAATGTAAGCTTAATATTAACATTTTGATCATACTTGTTTATTTTATTTATTATATTCATCTATTTCATCTAAATGTTTGATATCCAAGATGAGATTGTCAATAAGGTTTGTTTCTCTTAACAATTTAGTCAATTTTTCATTATCCAAATCATCAATTTGAATTTTTTCACTTTCGATTTTTTTCTTTAGCTTATCAAACACTTCACCTTTATCAAAATAATTGTTGATTAGTTATCTTATTTTAGTTATTTGTTCTTTAGAATACATATTTAAATTAATTAATTAATGGACATATAAGACGCTTCTAGAGTTGTTTACATTTGTGGAAGTAATTTACATACGTTAAAAATAGAGTGTGGAAAAGATGTTTAACTTGAAGCCAAAGACATTGTAAGATGTTAATGTGGCTACAGAATTCTCTATAAGAAAAGAAAAGCAGATCCAAAGAATCCACCTTAATATGAAGCTATCTGAATTATTAACATTTATCTATGCCAATATACACTTCTAAACAACTGAAACTAAATTACTTATACTCTCTAAATCAATTTGGATATTACCATAAAAAATTTAGTAAAATAGGCTTTCTAATATTTATGCATTAAATAAGGATTATACTATTTCATATTAATAATAGTCTAAGTATCTTTAATGATTAAATAATACTCTTTATAATTATTCTGAGTAAAGAGAAATGATAATAAATATCTTTGTTTACGTATTAATGCAACAAGCAATTTAAGCATTTCTTCTTGTTCCTAAGGATTCTGATTTCACAATCAAAAACATACCTTTTGGTGTTGCATCCAAAACCAATGGCAACCCATTTCCAGCTACCATCATAGGTAATTCTAAAGTTAATCAATAAAATTAGGTGATTCTGTAATCAATTTGGCCAGACTTGAAGAATTGGGATATTTTAATGGACCTCTCTTTTCTACTTTAGGATCTAAAATCTTTGATAGTGGAAACCTTAACAAATTTGTTTCCCTTTCTAGACCATATTGGAAAGAAATAAGATCTTAAATCTAATCATTATTTTAATGTGGAAGCCAATTAGAAAATAATTAAGAAGCTTTAGCTTAGATTATTACACCTGTTCAAGATAGTAAATAATTTATATTAAGTAGCCAAAAATCATTTACCAATCACAATTGGAGAATACACTGATTTTTATTCCTCAAAGAATCATGCTTTTAATATGGGATCTATAATAAGAGGGCCTGATAATGCAATGCAACCAAATTGGTACTATTTACCTGTAGGATATCATGGAAGAAGATCATCAATTGTTATTGATGGTACAGATATTAGAAGACCTTGGGGATAAGTAAAGGCTCCAACAGCTGAAAAGCCTTCTTTCACTAAATGCAAGAGATTAGATTATGAATTAGAAATTGGTGCTGTAATTGGAGGAGCACCAAATAATTTGGGAGAACCAATCAAAGTTAATTAAGCTGAAGATAGAGTCTTTGGGTTTGTAATTCTAAATGATTGGTCAGCGAGAGATGTTTAAGTGTGGGAGTATGTACCATTAGGTCCATTTGGTGCCAAGAATTTTGCTTCTACAATCTCACCTTGGATTGTGTCTATTGAAGCCTTAGAACCATTCCGTATTTAATTACCAGAACAAGATCCAGAACCATTTATCTATTTGAAAGAGAAAAAGTAAATTAAAAATTAAATAATAATAAGTCATACTTCTTTTGATATCAGATTGGAAGTACTAGTTGGAACAGAAAAAACTCCAGAATTAGAACATTTTACTACAAGCAATTTCAAATATATGTATTGGAGTGTAAATTAATAAATTGCACATCATTCCATAACTGGCTGTAATATTTAACCAGGAGATCTTTTTGGATCAGGAACAATATCAGGAACAACAAAGGATGGAAGAGGATGCTTAATGGAATATACTTGGAATGGAAAAGAACCTTTAGTATTAAAATCAGGAGAACAAAGATTATTTTTAGAGGATGGTGATGTCCTTGAAATGAGGGGATATGCAGGAGAAGGAGAGTAAGAATTATTTATATCTTAGGAATCGTGTTGGCTTTGGTAGATGCAAAGGAAAGATTTTACCTGCATTAGATGAGGTTTATTTCTAATAATGAAAGTTTATTATAATCAATATTAAAATTTATATTTAAAAATGGGCAAAAAGACAACATTACTCTTTAAGTTAGTAAGTTCAGCTGGCACAGGGTTTTATTATTATGGAGAGAAGAGCACAAAGTAATTGGAGCATTATTAAAATAAGGAAAGTAGGTTCTAAATTGATTTTAAGAAAGTATGATCCATTGGTCAATCAGTATGTTATCTTTACAGAGTCTAAATTAGCATCAGGAAAGAAAAAGTGAGTTGATTAGACATATGCAATATATAAATTTATTTATAAACTTATTTAAGGAAATACAAATTTAATTTTTATTTCATCATTTTCTATTTTATTACATTCCATTATTCATTCATATTTACAATTATTTTTATTAATTTTATCAACTAAACATGAATAATTTTGTAATTATAAGATATCTTGAAATAATTTAAAAATTCTCCACAATTAATTTAAAATCTATAAAAAAATGAAGGAAACTCAAAAAATAAGGCCGAATTTATTAATTTGATATGGATTGTTTATAATATATTGTTTGTAAAGATGTAAATATATGCTAAATCAACATTAGATGAAAGTTATATTGAAATATATTTTTAGCATTTTATTAATCAAATTCAATAAGGTAATTTATGTTTCCAAGTTCTTCTTAGAATATTCTTAATACTGTAATAAATATTCTAAGAATTAAGATAAGATTATTTTAATCAATAATTATCTAATATACCTTCATGAGATCAAGTAACACGAGAAAGCATAAAAATATCTTGTAAGCATAGATACACGATGCTTAAATATAATAATTTGAAGAAGAAACTTAGCCATTGTAAGAAAATGCGAATTCAAATTAAAATTTCTTTGATTATTCTAAGAGGTATTGTCCTTCTTGATTTAGAATTGAAACGATAGATAAATTCTTGAAAGATCTTTAGAGCCTAAAACAAATGTCTTTTTATAAAAACTGAATGAATTAATGAGCTTTTATGTTAATATTTTTTAGAGTTGTAATATTTTTGAGAATTTCTACAAAATCTGTAAATTAAATAAAAAACAAATACTTTTAGGTGATGGATAAGCACTTTCAAAGATAAAAAATATTAATATATAATTTAAAATTTACTTAAAATCTGTTTATATAAGTTTTAATCAATATACTATGTTTAATAAAATTCAATATTTTTTTTGTTAAGCACTTTATGGTCTTGCCATTCTACCAGAACTAGAAGAAGGATCATCTTATAATTAGAAATGCCTTAATTACTTGCTTTATTCTGATTAAGCATTGGATATTTGAATCCTACAGTAGTTCCAACATATTTCTAATTGTCTGAAGCATAATTCACTTAATTTGGATCTAAATTTGATTTTCATATTTACTTAATTCATAAACCTCAGAATTTTCATAAATCAAATCTTTTGGTCTTAGATCTCCCCTAACTAATTTAGCTTAATTCAAATCTTAACTTTTCTATTGTCAAATATAATAATATACATCTACAGTTTTTGTTAATTTAGTTTTCCCTGAGCATACTAAGCATCTCTAAGTAACAACTCTATGATTTCCTGTTAAGATGCTAACAGTTTCCTATTGATTAACACTAAAGATATAAATAGAACATACTAAAGCAATGTTTGTAGATAGTTTGAGAATTCTTCTAATTCTTTCATTCCTTTAGCTAAAATACCATAATTTTCAGCCATAGTTTTATATTTTTCTTCTAAAGCTGTAAATTTAGCTTTAGTGTCTTCTTCATTAGCTTTTCTAAAAAAATATCTTAATTATTAGATACTCTGCAAGTTATTTCTATAAATCAGTATTATCATTAGATGTCATTTATTTCATATACTTTCTCATTTTCTTATCTAGATCCTGTAATCCTTCCATTTTCTTTTTTAAATCTGCAATATCATTTAAAAGATTTCTAATAAACATCTCAAAAGACATATTTTCTCCACAGGCTTAACCAACTATCTAGAGTATTCTTGCTCTTAATAAACTCATTGGTTATGATAGCTCCTTATCAATAATAGAGATAATATCTTCTTTAGATAATTATTATTATTAGGGTGCTTATTTTAAAAGATTTAATTATTATAAGAATCTTTGTTCATTTACATCAATTTTTCTTTTTAATTCATTTTCTAATAATCTTAATTTGTTCTCTTAATCTGTATAATCACTCTTCAATCTTTTAATATCAGCTTCTAATGAACAAACTTTATGAGGATCAACATCACTTTTTCCTCCTTTACCTTGTCCATCAAAGTTTTCAGTCTTAATTTTTAATTCTTCTATATCTTTTCTATTTTATTCTCCTCTGTATTAACAATCAGCAATCTTATCATCCATTGATTTAATTTATGGTATCAATTTTTCTAATTATAATATAGCATCCATTTTTCTAGATAACTCTCCAACTTTATTTTATAATTCAACAGTTCTATCATTTAGTATTTATTTAGTTTAATCAAATTTTTCAAGAGGTGTATATTTCTGTTATATTGTATCATTCATTTCTTTTAATTGAATTCTTAATGCTTTGAAATTGTCTTGATTTCTTTCATCATTATATTAAAATTTGGCTTTTATCTCAGCCATCTCATTTTAAATTCCCTTTATCCCTTCATCTTTTTATTTTGCAATATCTCTCATAACTCTATCATAAACACCTTAACAGGATGTTTCAACAAATTTATCATTAATCCTTTACTATAATAACTTTTCACAATCACTTATTTTCCATAATGTTTTTTTCTCTAACTCATTAATACTTTATTGTAACTGATTTTAATTTTAAGTTGCTGATCTCTCTTGATCCTAAAATCGTTTAGTAAGCTTCTTATTTAAATCATCAATTTGATCTGATAATTTAGTTTTTTGTTCTTTCAAACCCTTATCTAAATCATCTTTCAATGCTCGTTTCATAAGATCAGCCTCCAATTTATTAAGTTTAGCTTCCCAATCTTTACTTCTTTTGAATAGATAAGCCATTCCTTAACTGAATACTCTCTCTTTATTTATCACCATACAAATGGCATTTTCTATTTAATCTGATCCATTTTCAGCTAATGGTTTCTCCAACTAAAAAGAAACCTACTGTTCGAATTCAGGCTCACGTAAAGACATAGATCTGGCTGTTCTCTACAAATAGGATTCATACTATTATTTTATCAAATTAAAACATACATCTTGTAATTTCAGTACTTGATTCAATTAGATTTATAAGTTGTTTAAATAAGAAGAATGCCCGTTAACTGTGTTAGTAACTTTCTCTAAATAACTTTTAAGTTGTTCAGCTCTCAAGTCAACTTGAAAAAGAGTCTCTTCCAATAAAAGAGTTGCTGCTTGTTGTGCTTTCATTAATTTACAAAGTTTATAATATATATTTAACTTATATTTTATTAACTTTTTAGAATATTTTCTGTCTGTTATTACAAATTTAATTCATTGTGCTTCCAATGATTTGATTCAATGTAATTATTTAATTTTTGTAAACAATATACCATATAAACTTTGTATTGATTATAACTTTTATATATTTGTAACAAATGGAATTACATAATCGAAATTAAATTAGATTTAAATGGATGAAATTCTTATGTTAATTAAATAAAAATTCTACTATGTTATCCAAATTTAAAATTGTTATAACAATTCACACACTTGATTCTTAATTAATTAACTATTCTCTAAGGAGAATTAATTTATTTCTTTCATCAATAACAACTAAATTGAGTGTGTACAAATAATAATAAACTATAAATCAGACTATGATCTTAGATTTATAAGAATTTATAATATATATATATTAATACATTTTAATTAGTAATTCTTATGTTTAAATTTAATATATAGCAATAATTTAAGATCATTTTAAAATATAGTCAGCTGATACACATATTTTTGGCCTTCTCCTATTGATTAATTAATAAAATCCAACTTAAGTTAAATTAAATTGTTTAATTAGATCCCCTGGATATTAGACATACTAAATAAACTTTTTTAATGTATTTAGATTATATAAAAAGTTTTTCTATTTAACAACTGAAAAATTATCTTTTCTAAAGTAAAACTTATATGCTTTAGGACTTTCAAAATCTTAATCATCTATATACTATTTAATTGATAACTTTTATATAATTAATGACATATCACTTAGATATTTATCAAACTGTTTATTATTAAATTAACATATATTTTTGCATCTTTATTCTAAAATTTATAAAGTCATGCTAATTTAACGTTATTCCATCTATTTTTCATAGAGTACATAAGTTTAAATTAAAAAATAAGGATAAACTTTATTAATTGATATCAATTTATTAACAAGTTGTTGAAATTTCTTTTTAATTGATTTTTTATTATTGACTAAAATTGATAAGTATCTTTCTCTTTCAGTTTGAGGTACTTAGTCATTTATATGCTAAAATGATGTAATTTATTTAATATTTCGTTTTTACTGTTGTTCTTCATCTATATTAAACATATGGTCAAATTTATATAATTAAAAAAGTTTAGGTTCCTCTTTTTAAATCAATAAAGCAGATTACTCAAGCCTTTTTTTATCTTAAATCAATGTTGTATTCTTTTTTTTGGTTCTATCAAATAGTTTCCTAAGTTATTATTAGGGATATAGATGTTTTTTAATGATGAGTTCTCTATTGGGTACAAATTTTATTAATGGACATTCAATTAATTTATGAGATTCTTTCCCACAAGAAAAACAAGAAACTGTAAAATATTAGTCATCTTAATAAAAAATCATTTTATCTCTTATGGAGAAAAATAACTCTTGATCATCAGGATGATCTTATAATATTTTAAGAAAGCTTTTTCTCTTTAAAATCATGGCCTTAGTAAATCCAACACTTTTATATGTCTCTTAAGATTCTGAGCCCATTATAAAGTTCTTGATACCAATAGAGGCCCCTTTATTTACAATCCCTAAATTAATTTTTCGATCTTATTATAAACAAATTTAGATTGAGCCATCCTCTATATAATATAGTAATATATCATTAGCAGACTTTAAATCTTACTCTGGTGTTAAAAGCACTTCCTCTACCTCTTTTATTAATTAACGTTTAAATAGTTAACTAAAAGGTATTTTAAATAATGTGCACTGATCAAATATTTTTTAATGAGCTTCACTAATTAATTATTGCCTAAGAAATTCTGATAGAGAATCTATTATCTCTTTTTCTTCATCAGATTAAGATACAACTTAATTTTCCCAATAATATGTTAAATACTATCTGATTTGCATTTGTAAACCTGTAGACATTGAACTCTTATTCATATAAGAATTGATTATCCTTAACTTCCTCCTTCTTTCTTCAGAGAATGCTGTCATTTCTGTAATTATATTTCCTACTGTATTAACACTAAAGGGAAGTTATATACTTGAAATCATTATTAGAATAACGGTAACAATCTTTTCAATGTTGGACTATGGTGTTACATCTCCATAACCAACTGTAAAGATTGTTACTGCTGTATAATAAAATGACTAAAGATATTGAGTATTCCATTATTATTCTAACGTATTTGTTGTAATTAGCCAACTCTTACCTTCATAATTTTCTATACTATATTTTCCAATCTAATTTATATAATAATAATTACCCAAAACCAAAAACAAGAAAATAAATGAATCACATAAAACAAAAAAGCTATCAATTTAAATAAAGCAAACACTGAGGATGTCTTTTTTGAAATGTTTAATCCTTCTTCATAATTTGTTGCATAATTTATTATAGTTTTGTGATGTACTAAGAATATTAACAAACCTATATTTATTAAATTATTATTAATGTCGAGTGAAATATCAACATATCTGTCAATTATAAAATAAATAAGTAATTAAAACACTGATAACCATTATAAACCATAAGTATTATATAAACTTTGTTTCACAATTTTGCTTCTTGATGTAACTGCTTCTCCATTTAAGAAATACACTGTATTTAAACTTATTAACATATCAATAATTAAAATAAGCAGAAACAATATTGATATGTATTTAAAGTCATGGAAAATAAATTATTAATTAACCCAAGCTAAATCTATTGGGATTATATATAAAAAATATAACCTAGCAGCAACAGCCACAATATCCCATATCATTTTAATATATTAACCAGGATGTATTAATGGTATTTTATTTAACTTATGTATTAGATATTCTTATAGATTTTATAAACATTTTAATTGTTTTTTATTAAGGTGAGAAAATGTAAAAGCCTTTCTTTTAAAAAAAAATTCATCTGATGACCCTTAATCTCCAATTAAAGACAAATGAAACCCTTTTACTTTTTTTACCTTCTACACTTAATCCAACATGTTCTTTATAAATTTCCTTACAAAATCATTCTTTTTTTCTTCATTCAACTACTTTTTATCATGGGTTGGGAATAGATAATAATCAGCTTAAAATTATGATGATTTTGGAAATATTGATCTGCTACTTTTAATTTGTCCACTTAACAAATTCTCGTCACTCTATTCAGAGAATAACTTTGCCTCCTATTCATTCTTTTTTTGTTTCATTATGATATTAATATTTATAATAATCTTAACTTTCTGAAACTAAAGTTTGATATTTTATTAATTTGAGATCTACCCATAAATATAAAGATGAAATTTTATTTTATTTATTGCTAAAACATTCTATCTCAGATTTTATAAAACTAAATAATAAGTAAAATCAGATCATTTTTTATATTTAATTAATATTTTTAAGATAAATGAATATGATGCTAATATAAAAGCATATAATTGATATAAAAATTATTAATTTCATATAAAAACATACAAAAGAAATTAAAATTTAATTCTTTAAATCAATTTTTCCTTTTCTTATCTTCATTTAATTATAATATCTTAACTTTAAAATAATTAATCAATTGATTCAGATTCTATTCTATAAATACATGTAAAAGTGATGAAATAATATATATTATCAATGTATATGCTAATTATTAAAATAAACATTACCAATAAAATTTGAGGCTAATCCAAATTGAATAAAGTTTTAGTTTATCATTATTTAATAAAGAAAGTAATGACTTAAATAGATACTAAATAGAAGTCTAGAAAAGATTTAAAATATATGTTCAACTATTTGTGTAGACTTTATATCCAAAATTCCTGAGAGTATAATTCCTAAACATAAAATTGGCCTAGATAAACATTAATAAATATTTTAAATTAAATCTGCTACAAATAATTAGTATTCTTTTATTAGAATCCAACCTAAAAGTGAAAAGCAAATGGCAAATATAGCAATTAACTTATAGCTTTATTTAGCAAAATAGTATCTTTTATATTTCATACCTGTAATCAATCCTATTAAATAAGAAGACATTTTATGTTAAGGTTTTTGATAGAAATTATAATAAAAGTTTTTATCTGTCATAGCATAAAACGAGATCTTGTAATTATTTTAAATGCAGATTATCATACTATATAGAAACATAGTAATAATTAATATAATGATGTAATTTGATAAATCTGTAATATTAGTCTTATTTGAAATAGATTTTTATTTCAATAAAGTTGATCTCTAAATAATTTAGCTTATAAACTTACAATCAAATGAATAGTTGGAATAGATAAACACAAAAATATTAATGTTTAGATTTCCACAGCTATATACCAACTCCACTCAAAGCAACCAAATTTATTGAAAATATTGTGTGTCAAAGTACTAACATGCAAAATATTATCCATACAAGTCTCAGTATATCCAACATTTGTAAATAGTTTTGGTAATAAAATGTAAATAATCAGAATGATCCAATATAAGGGATATATCCTTATTATTCTATCAATTATCATCAACATAGATTAAATAGGAGATAAAAGCAGGTTTGGATTAGATATCAGTTTCCTTCCAAGTATAAATCCTGAAATAAGGAAGAAAATATCAACAGCATATAAGGAGTTTATCATGATTATCATAAAATTGCTATTGATAATACTTTGTCGATCATTTTATCCAATGAGAATTCCATAATGACTCATTGAAATAGATAACATTGCTAAGATTTTGAGGAGATTAAGAGAGAACATCTGATTAGGTCTATATTGAATAAGACATCTAATATTAGTTTAAATCATATTATTAAATTAATTGATTTGGATTTTAATAATGGTTGGATAAGGAGTTGATAAATGATATAATTTAATAAATTAAATTCATTTTAGCAATTAATAGTGTTTGTAAAAGAACGTGTTTATTAAATAATTTAATGATTAAGAATTACGGAGACAGATATCATCTTATTGACAAAAAGGCTTTAGAGGATAAGAAGCTAGATAGAGATTAACTGGTTGAATTTGTAAAAACATCAGGGATAAGTGAAATAGGGAAAAATTACAATATTGTGTCAATTATAGGTAGTCAAAGTACAGGAAAGAGTACATTGCTTAACTAGCTTTTTGGGACAAAATTTGATGTCTAGAATAGATAATTTAGCGTTGGTTAAACAACTGTTGGTATTTGGATTTCTAAAGATGTCTAAAATAATGTTGTAGTATTAGATGTAGAAGGATCTGATTCTGTAGAGAGAAAGTCAGGAGAGAATGTAAGTAATCATAATTAATACTTAGATGGTTGAAAATCAAACAGCATTAATGGCATTAGCTATGTCACATTGTTTTATTATCAATGTTTTTCTTAATGCTTTAGGTTAACATACAAGTTGTTAATTATCCATAATAAAAATCATTATGCAATAGAATTTAAAACTATTTCAATAAGACTCTGTTAAGCATATTATTTTTGTGGTAAGAGATTGGGAAGAAGATGCAAATTATGAGGAGGCTTCTCATAGATTGAATAGTTATCTATTAAACATATGGAATGAAATTCCTAAAGTAAAAATTTGATTTATAATATTAGCCTGATTAATATAAGTAGACAGATTTTCATGAATTATTTAGTGTTTAAGTAGTTACACTAATATATTACAAAATGAAAAAAGAGTTTGCAGAATAAACAAATGAACTTCATTCAAAATTAGCCAATAACTAAGATCCCAATTTCATTTTTAAAGATTATGATTATGAGAAAAATGTGAGATGGTCAGATATGCCATAATATTTATCTAATATTTGGGAGGTTATTTCAAATAATAAAGATTTGAATTTACCAAATGAGAAGATTCTGATTTCTAATATGAGATGTTAATAAATAAAATTGGAAGCATTGGAAGGAGTGAAATAATTAAATGAAGTATAATTATGATAATAAAAATAATAGGATTTATAAAATAGAGTAAAAACTAAATAAGTTGACAATTTTGCTAAAGAATGTTAAACTATTATGAGTCTAGCATTAAAATTATATGACAAAGATGCTAGAGATTATCATGTTGAAGTGTATAAAGAAAAAGAAAAAGAATTGAAAGATGAATTAATTAATAGATTCTTTACTTATTTCTAAAAATAGACTGAATAACTTAAGCAATATTATATGAATTAATTATCAGAAAATCTTGAGTAATTAAAAAGGGAAAGTATATTATTTAATGATTGGATTAGGTATCTACAATTTACCTGATAAGTTAAACGAATTGGATTTATTGAAAGTATAATTTGAAGAACAATTAACAAAATCTGTAATTGAAATAGGATTATGGTAAGAAGAAGATCATATTAAATATTTTAAATAATAATTCGATAATCAATTAAAGGCATTTGTCGAAGCCTAATTAGCATCTTTTAAACAATAATTAGATAATATAATTAAATCAGAATGTGATAAAATAGTAAGTTCATAAGTACTTAATATTTCATCTCAATTTTGGTTGTAAATAGAAACTGATTATTATAATATGATGTCAGATAAATATTATAAATATGAAGTGTTATTAGCAGGATTGAGAGTTTAATAGAAATAGATTGATGAGTATATGAATAAATTTGAATAAGATTGTTTTCATAATCTCAAATAAGTAATTGCTGTTGCCAGTGGCAGATTTAAAGATTAATTATTCTAACAATTTAAAAGTTAATTTGTTAGAGCTTCAGATGGACAACCAAGAAATTGGTAAAAATTAACTGAAGAAGAAATCTTTCATATCTATACAGAATCTAGAGATAAGGTTCTTGCATTATTGGATTTATTAAGAATTAGAAAAATTAAATTCATAAGATAATAAATTAACATTAAATAAAAAGCTAAAACTCTCATAATTTCTTCGGGTCAAAAAATTTAATATCAAATTTCTTCAGATGCTGATTCTGATGATATTGTTCTTAATGATGTTTTTTATACATAAGTAAAAATGCAATTAACAGAAGACATTGATGTTTAATATTAAGATGCTATTCAAAAACATGTAAAATTAAATATGAACTAATTTCTTAGAAACAAGATTTCCTCTAAAACATTCCAAAACCATTTTGGTTCTTATTATTATTCTTTATGTATGATGATGTCTTAAGATGGATGGGCAATCCATTATTCCTGTATCCAATTTTGATAATCTTATGTTTTATAGGATTTTGCATTGCTATAGGTAGAAATATCAATTATAACTATCATTAGGTCTCCATAGTTTACCTAAATTAGTGTTTTAATATGTCTTTAAAACCTTGAATCAAGCTGTTATTCCCCTGATATTTGGAGGTATTTCAAAATTAAAAAGAAGTTGAATGATTATTTTAATAATCTATAATAAATATATTTAATGTTGACTAAAAGTGCAAAAGGTGACTAATTGCATTAAACTATTACTACAGTATCAATAACATAATAAAAACCTAGATAAATTATAAATCCATAATAACATCAGAGAAAAGATCAGGTGAGATTCCATAATATATGAATGGAAAATGTAAAATAAAACTGCGCAAAGAAAAACTTTATTTGCCTTATTTACATTCAAGAGAACCTTCTCTCCCAACATTAAAATCACCTGTTAATAAGCAATAACAACTAAATAGCATGAGTTGGATTTCATTAATTTAAGTCTAAAATAAGCCTAGAGATAGGTCAATATCTATTGCCAATGAAACATATTTCTAAAGAACAAGATAAGTGAGTTTTTTAGAGAATCTACTAAAACAACTAAATAAAAATAAAAGATAATCTTGAATTTTTGATAAATTACATATGACTTTTGTAAAATACTGTTTCTGTTAAATGAATATCAATTGTGTATCCAATCTAATATATTAATGTTCTTTCAAAAATAGAAACTATTTTAATGGAATTTTACTTTTTACCAAACAAATAGTAATTGTTAATAAAAGTAAATTGATTTAAGAAATAAACATAATGTAAAATAATCCAATCACTTTTTTGGAGAAGGAGAACAACCATTATCAATATCCTCCTATTAAAGTTTTTCTAGAAATTTTTCAAAATCCTTCATTCGAATTCTTACTGTAGAAATACTAGATGTTGATCTTTGAGTTAAAGATCTATGAGATAGAAGCTATACAATTTATAATAAAATTGATACTGATAATAAACTACTATTTCTCTTTATTGACTTCTTATTTTCTGCTCTGAATAGATTTCTAAATGTATCAAAATCCAAACTTTCATTTGAAACTTCTAATTATTCTAACAATTCATCAATATCAAAATTCAACTCGAATTCAACTGATAATATTTCAATTATTTTATTTTTATGTACATAACCACTTGCATCAGGTTCACCTCCCAATGCTACAAATGCATCAACTACAATCATAACATAATTCAATTACTAAATTCACTATATTGTATTTATTCTTCATTTTCTTTAGCTTTGCATTCTAAATCTTTACAAACTCTAGTAATATATAATAAAGTTTAAAAATCTAGTTTTGTTGTGTTTCTATCTTCCATTTCCTTAAAGATCTTTTCCTTACAAATTTCATTTATCTCAAAACCAAATTCTAATCTAATACTTATCAAATACCTTTTAATAAATCCATCATATCATGATAACTTAAGAATCCAACTTTATTATAATCCATACGTTTGAACATTTTCATGAGCTAATCAATTTCATTTTTTTGTAAATCACAAGTTGTTGTATATTTTAATAAAGAATTATAATCTATCTAAACACTTTTGATATTGCTCTAATGGATTTTTTAAGAAGCTTAATGTTCTACAACTTATAAACTATTCATATTATTATCCATTTCAAAAAAACCAAATTTTATATTATAAAAGTTTCAATCAAAAATGACATTGCTTAAATATTTTTCAGAAATTCAATAAACTATTAATTTTGTCAGAAAATGTATATATTTAATATAGAAGTTATGGATATATATTTCATCATAAAATATTTATCATCCTATGAATAATCTATTAATCTATAGAATAATAATTTTATTGTTAATTTTTAATTATATTTTTTATTATTAATAGGTTCTGTATGTCAAAAGTAAATTAACTCAATGGAATTTCATAACATAATAGCAAAAACTCAATTAATAATTAAAATTCATAGTCCTTAAACAATAAATTTGCTAATTCCTATGAAATTGAATGCGAGAGAAAAGTTTGTATGATGGTGAAGTTGAATGGAATTCAGATGTAGCATTAATTAATTCTTCTAAAAAAAGATTTGGATAAATATAAAGCTTTGTATGTGAATGAAAGAAAGAAAGTAAGTGAAACTTATAAAGAAGTTGAAGAAATAATGGAAGCACTTTATAAAAAGGAAAAGGATATTAAAATTAAAGAAATGCAACTTCTTGAATTTGAACAAACATTATTAAAAAAGAATATGTAGAATGATAGTCTAAGTGAATCTTTAGAAAATTTAAATAAAAAATTAATTGATAAGGAATCTAAATTAGAAGAAAAATAAAATCAAATTAATCTTGAATCTAAAAATCAATATAAATTAATTGATGACTTAAATAACTTAAAAACCAATTTAGAATCTTCAGTTAAGTATTTAGAATAAAAAGAATCACAACTATTTGCTACACTTCAATAGTTAAACTAATAGGAATAAGAAACTTTGTAAAGAGTTGATCATATCAATTAATTTATTTAAAATTCAGATCAACATTTTTCAATGATGGAATCAATTGAATAATTATTCAAACAGAAAAGCTAGAATATTGAACACTTTAAGTAATCTGTAACTTAAAAATAAGAAGAACTATAAATATATGAATAACAATTACAACTTAAAAGTGTTTGTGCTTCTTTAAATGAAGCCACTTTTATGAAAAAGATAGCCTAAACTGAAAGAATAGTATTAAAGACACCTACTTAAGATACCAATAAAAAATGTCAAAAGAGATCTAATTAATGTAGTACATTTTCAAACCAAAAAGTATATACGATTTAACAGAATAAACTATTTTCAACTATAAGCAGTAGAGAAAATAGTCCAATTTCTAACAGAGACTTATTTAAAATAATTAAGAAACCTTACTACTAAAATTAAATACCTATGCAAGAAATCAATAATTTCAACATTAGATTTGACACTATACTATAAAATTGACTGTTTACAACTCAACTTTTTTTAATATTTTCTATTCCTTTTTATCCATTATCTCTCTTTAATTAATAATTTTCTTCTTCTATTATTCCAATGAATCTGGATTCACCATATATATTGATACAATCCCAACTCATAAATGGCTATTATATATGCTGCAAGTGAATATAATATTAAGCCTAAAATCTATTAACAATAGGTTTAATCAGAAAAAATGTTATTTTTAATTATTTTTTTATACAAATTATCAAATAATAAACCTTATTTGATTTTCTTAGACAGGTAACTTTATTCAGATAATAATTATTTGTACTGTTGTTTTTTTTTTAAATATGAATGAATTGAGAATTTTTAATATTAATGTCTAATTGAAACTATTTAAATGAATTATTTATTTAGCCTCTCTCAAAACCTATCTCTTTATTAATAAATCGCAATTTTTCGATCTAAATTTGTTGATTTAGATTATAGCGCTTTCAAACAAGTGTATGTCAGACTTAATATTAAGCCATCTATTCATTAAATTTTCTTTGAAATTTTTTGCAAAAATAAAATACTGGTAAAGTTTTTTGTTAATTCAAAATTATGGACAAGTATTTAATAAAATAATTCGTGTCCGTATCATCAAGTAAATCCAAACTATTATAGTTTTGTTAAAAAAAGAACTAAGAGAAATTGATAAAGTATTTATTCTTTTTATTAAGGTGAGATTTTAATTATTATTATATTATTAAACTTATTTATACTAACTTTTCAATAATTTAAATAAAATGTCACCAATAAAACATATATATTAGCATTCTATTAGGATCAGATAATTGATTATTCAGACCTTTCTAATGCTAAATTGTATTTTGATATTAATAATCAGAAAATTTTTAATTTCTTATTATTAAAATTTGATTCTTTTTTATATATTTATAATACTTTTTATCTTGTAATAGATTAAATAATAACTCAAATGATATTTGATTAATATTTGAAGTTATATGCAATTGTAATATTTATAAATAAAGAAGAATTTATTTACAATAATTTACAAGGACTTTTTATCTTTTCTGAATTAAATTTAATATGAAAAATGGTTATAATTTAATTTAATTTAAATATAATGTATATTGAAGGTTTTCCAAACTGTGTTTTATAGGAATATTGAATATTTCTATAATAGATAGTAAAGACAAAACTTTATAATTAATCAACTTGTGTTCTTTTTAAAAAAAGGATACATGTTAATATCATTTTCTAATTATGTTGTTACAATACTTTATATTAAATATTAATTTACAATAGGAATGAAAATTAACAAACTTTAAATTCATTTGATTAATTTTATTATATTAAATAATATAATGATAAGTAGAGACACTGGGTTCTAGGATCTGGAGAGTGGAATTTAGAGCAATAATTTATCATCAGGACAATTGGTTGATTTGGACTAAAACAGCCCAATTAATGGATAATAATTAGATCCAACTTTAGAGTTTTCGTAATTATAATAACTCGAAGCCTTGAGGATGAAAAGAAATATATTTGATAATAAACATAAGCAAGCATTAAATTTAGGAAATAAATCAGATATTAATGAAGAAGATTGTTTAATGAGTAATTTCAGGTAAGAAAGTTCAATAAAATAGTGGGAAAAGAAGCGAACCATAAGGCTCGATTAGTTCTCTAAGTTGCAATTTAAAAAAGCAGAAACCTTTGGCTGCAAAACCTCCAAAGCAGAGGTCGAATAAAACAATTTAGTTCTAATAAAAATTAGATTAAGATGATTTTGTTATTGGATCACAGAAAATTTAAAGTGGTACCAATATTTTAGGAATAAAATCTGATGCTAAGATAGTAAAATATTAAACTTTTGTTTAATAATTGGAGGAAGAGTAAGAATACAATGAGAAATAAAAAAGAGCATAACTGCATCATGATACACTGAAACAATAATCATTAATTTTGAGAGGGAAGAGTAGAGAAATTAAAACAGGGTATTGATATTAAGTAAATATAAAGATTAAATGAAGTTTGGTCATAGAAAGCGTTAATTATTATAAGATTAGTATCACGTTTCATTTAGTAATTAAAGACCAAAACAGAAAGAATTAAATTTAGACTAATAACTTAAAGAATATTTGAAGTAATTTGTGATAATAGTGCAAATTTTGAATATATGTTAATAAATAGATTAATTAAGTAGAAACCTAGTTTAGGATTAATAATATTTCATCATTTTTAAAGTCGTGCTCTAACAATATTAAATACATTAGAGTCTATAAATGACTTTTTGAGTAAATATATTAAAGTCATAAAACCTGATAGTTTATTTAAGATAGTATGGGATATTATACTATTGTTATTTATTGTAGTCAACATATTTTATATTCCAATCTATATTAGCTTTGATGTTAGATCATCTGGTTTATTTGAATGGATATTTGATTTATTACCTTCATGGGTATTTATTGCAGAAATCCTATTAAATTTTAATACTGCATACTACGATAAAGGATTAATGCATGAAGATAGAAAGCAAATAATGAAACATTATGTAAAGGGTAATTTCTTTTGGGACATTATCGTTGTGATCCCTTTCTTAATTTCATATTTAGACATCCCATTTGTCAGATACACATTATTATTACGACTTACTCGATTATCACCATTAATGACAAGTATAGAGGAAGTCTTGAATTTAGAAGTATATAAATATCTTTATTAAATAATAGGATAGTCTTTAAATTTTTCTAGATTTATTGAAATTGATTTTCTTTCTGTTATTAACTGGACATTTTTGTGGATGTGCCTGGCATTGGGTTGCAATAATTGAATACCAAGATTATGGATAAGAAATAACTTGGCTTACTCGTTATGAACCTGATGCTATGAACTATGACTGGTTTGACAGATACATTATCTCGTTATATTGGAGTGTGATCACTACTATTACTGTAGGTTATGGTGATATTGTTCCAGTTACTACAGTTGAGAGAGTGTTTGTTATTGTAGTAACATTATTAATTTGTGGAGTGTTTGGTTATTGTTTATCTAATATTGGAAATATATTTAAATAAATTACAGATAAGAAAGCTATTTATAAATAAAGAATTAGAGAAATAAATTAACATATTAGAAAGAGAGGTCTTAGTTATAATTTATAATTAAAAGTAGATATACATTTAAAATTATAAGGTTAAAAAGTATTTTGAATATTTTCTAAAAGTGAAGTAGGAGGAAGATCAACATGCAGAATAATTTATAGAACAACTTACTAAACATTTAAGAGAAGAAGTCTTAAATGATATTTATAGTAAGACACTCAAACAATCCAAATTTTTAAGGGAAAATTTTAGTGAAGAAATTCTCAATAGATTATGTTAAATAGTTAAAGAAACAAAATTATACCCAGAATAAGTACTTTTTTAAAGGAATGACTCTCCTAAAGCATTATGGTTTGTTTTGTCTGGAGCAGTTGAATATATTGCTGATCATTAAAGTATATTAATCTCTCTTATATCCAATAGATGAAGATGATCACTATTACACTGAAACATTCTTAAAAAAATTAACTCAAGGGTATTATTATATTTGATAATATTTATTAGAGCAGTAATTGGTGAAAGAGAATTCATATCTCAAACTCCATATGAATATAATGCTAGAGCAACTAAATTTACGTAATTATTAGTTGTAGAGTATTTATATATATATTATTAATTTAGTTATTAATAATTCTATTTAATTTTATAAGAAAATAATGATGAATTTGAGAAATATTGTTTAGCCAAAGATAATCTATTGTTTAATAGTAATTATAAAGCATTTGGATAAATTTGTGAAATATGTGGATGGACTCATCGATTTATTTAGTAAATATATATATATATATATAATATTTAGATGTCCTTTTGTGTTTTTATAACCTAATAAAAATAAAATAGCAAGTTCTTTTGTTTCAACTAAAATTAATAAAAGATTAATTTTTCCATATAGAACACTACCAAAAACGAATTGTAAAAACAATGTTCCTGAAGTATAAGAGGCTGCCTTAGGCTATATAGTACTAAATAACATCATACCAGAAAAGTACTTATTTTATTATCATTCAAGAGAAATAAATGATAATTATCTCGTTAATTTGGGTTTTGAATTAAATGTGGGGGATGAAGAACCCTCCAAAATTTTACCCAATAAAAAAAACTCAGTATCCAGAGATCCTAAAATCTTATCTCAATATGATAACACACTTCAATAATAACCTATTTAATAACCCTCTATTTAAACTGTCTTACAAGATTAAAAGTCATAAAATTAAACTGCAATATTTCATAAGGATGGATAAAAGATTAATATGACTAATGTAATTTTTTGATATTTAATCTTTAGGAAAGCATTATTGATTGGGATTAAGGTAGTTAATTACGAAAAAGCATGAATAGAATCAAATTTTAAGGACTTGACAGAGGAAGAACTCTTTAATCAATGAAGGGAAAATAATATCACTAAAATAATGGGGGAGGAGTAGATATATTGGAAGAATCTATGATCTAAGAAGAAGTTTAAATTTAAAATACAAATGTTGGATCATAACATTTTATTCACAACAAACTTAAAATGGTTAAAAGTAAACATAATAATCAAAATCCAATTGGAATTAGAAAAGTATCATGGCTTGAATTTGATAGTGGATAAACTTAACATTAAGGTGTATAAATTTTCTATAACTTTTTAGATGGGAAAAGTGCCTAATAATTGTTTAATAAATAAATTAGCAAAGGAAGTGAAACTAACTTTGATTTATCTCCTCCAATAAATTAATAAGAAAATGAAATCAAATAAAGAATTGAAGCTAGAGAGAATAGTATAATTTCCAAAAAAACAAATAATAAGTAACAATTAACATAATTTCTTAGTATTGATATAACAAGAAGAAAAAAAAGAAGAAAAACTACTTAACTTTTATAATTATTTTAAGGTTTAGATGGTGGAGATACTAAATCAACAAAAAAAGTTGAAAAAAGTATATTAGGAAATGATGCTTACAGTTCTAGTGTGTATACAACTGGAGGACCAAGTAATCCTGCCTTAATGGACTCGAATAATAAAGAATATAATAATGCAGATAATAATAGTGTACATGTTGCTCATTCATATGATGGTAATTAAAGAAGAATCTAAGATATTGTACATGTCCATTTTGAAATGGATTTGGATAGATATAAATCATCTAAATTTTATTTCCCTGATTATAATTTAGAAGTAGTATTATAAAAAATTGCTGTATATTATGAGTAAGTTAATGATAAAAAGTTTGAAATGAGAGAAATGAAAAGAACAAAAACCAATTTAACTCTATTTGATAGAATTAGATAAGCAAAAAATCCAACTATTAGAGGAAGTTTTGTTGATAAATCCCCTTCCCCTTAAGATAATGATTGAAATAAAAAATTTTAATCCCACTTTTTTCATATTTTCTATAAATTTAATTTTTGTTTAATTAAGTAAAAAACCAAGAATCTAATATTTTAATTATTGTTAAATATATTAATCATAATTTATTTATAATATAATTTAATTTTAAATCTATTTTATTTTCATGAGCGATTGAGAATTCAATATTATATAATATATACTAGTCTTAAAAATTAATTGCTTAAAAAAAGAAATTTTTAATGATGATGAAATTAAATCAAGAGATTTTATCAAAATAAATAAATATAATTTAATTAGTAAAAGCTTAAATTTACAAAAAGTAATAATATTCGATTTGATTTGCTTAATATTTAATTATATATTTTTCTTAAACTATTAATTCTTATATATTAACTATTTGAAAACTCATCATAATAATTTAGTATCGCTATTATATATCAATTAGAACCCACCAATTTTCTTTTTAGTTTTATTTTAATTATCCACAACAACTTTGATTATATCCTCTAACATTTTAGGTATAATTTAAGCAGTAACTGGAGTTGTTGTATCACTAGAAGGTGACATATTAACTTCAATTAGCCAAGAATTAAATTAATCATCAATCATAAAATCGTATCCATATACTTCAAAAGAACGCTTTCTATTTTTTAATTAATCACTACAACATCTTAAACTATTGATAACAATTTCTTTAAATTTTGGTTATATTCTTTCTCCAAAAACATCCCAACCAAACTCTTCTATTAAATACTATTAAAAATCATCTTAAGTCCACATATTACCTTTAATTTCTGACTTATGAAACTTTTATGAATATTTGGCTATAGCATTATTGGTAAGATGGGCAAATCTATTATGAAACTAATCAATATCAAATTCTTCAGCTGAAAATCTCACATAACACTCATTATAGAAATATATTTTTAATGGTACTAATTCAGTTACTAATATCCATTATCTTATATCAAATTTACGATTTTTAATAATCAAAGGATTTTCAATATACTTCATAGCAACATAATTCATAGTTTCCTTATTTACATTATCCAAAATTTAATATAGATCATCAAGACATCTAATACCTCTACCTCTAGAAGAATATTCAGGTTTAACAATCCATATATTTCTTGTTCCTTGTAGAGAGTTTTAAGGATTCTTACTCAATTATTTAAGCAATTCTCTAATTTAAGGAACATACTTTTATAGAAATTAAACACCTTCATAATCTTCATATCCATTTTACTTTAATTATTAATCTATGTAATCCTATATTAAGATTTCTCTAGGTTTTTCTGGATCTTTCAATAGAATAATCCATTCTCCAGGATGAATAAATGGAAATTCATCTTTTAAGATACTTTTAACCATATTACTCATAGATTTGTTGACTCTATTCATTACCATTAGGCAGAGTCTAATTCTGAATCTTTATCTATAATTAAGTTAATTAATATTGATAGGTTGTTATTTTTCTTCTTTATTTCTTATAGTATTATTCTATTCATCTAGTTTTATATTATTGTTTTGATACAATTCTGGTCTTAATGTATTATTTTATTCATCTTCATTAGGTTAGGCGATGGTTTAATTTTAGGATTGATTAGTCAAACTTTATTCAAAATCTAATAATATACTGTGTATTTTAGATATTTTGAAATCTTCAATAAAGTCTGAAAAATCAATTAAATCACCTAGATCATAACATCGAGGAAAGAATGATTCCCAATTATTAATGCATCTGATATTTCTTGCTAATCCATATTTGGAACATAAACATTAATTGCAATCAAAATGATTAATTTATTGAAATTCCATCAGATTCATAAAGTCATCACTTCTTAAACTACAAGTCCATTTCAGATCAAAGAATGGACTATAAGCATCTTCATTTTCTGCCCAATTTCTTTCAAGTAATGCATCTCGAAGTGCATGATATCCACTAGTAATTATAAATACCTTTTGATTTGAAGCAACATTATTTTTTTTCTTCCATGTAGGATAATCTTATATTCCTCTAGCACTTATTTTTTTCTTTTTAGGTGTATCATCTTCTTCATCCTATTCAAATTCTCTTTAACTATTTTTTATAGCAACAGATTTCTTTTTTGGAGTATATTTTAATAATTCAAGTTAAATTTACACTTTCATATAATTATAATTTTATACATAGCATTTTAAATGTGCTTCTATACTTGTAACGAACTTTATTGCTTAAAAATTTTTTAATTTTTTAGATATGTTCTTCTGGATTTTCTTTTGATTAAATAGAAACTCTTATTAATTTTAAATCATCTTTCACTATTTTATCATAATAATATTCTTTTTTTCCCATCAAAACCAATAATTGAATTAAATTATATCGCAGTGGATTAAAATCTTCATTCTTTTATTAAGGTTCCTCTATTAATGGTGCTAATTTCTTTTATGTTGTTAAAGCTCTTTATTAAATTTGTGGTTCTTCAATATTATCTTCCAATTTCTTTAAAGTTTTTAATTGTCCTCTTATTGGCTCCTTTGATTTTGATTTTATTAATTGTCCTTTTGTTTTCATTGATTATTAAAACATTTTGATATTCATATTAATGCTAGCCTTATTCCCTTAAACATTGAAATAAGATGTCCGATTGTCTAACATTTATTTATTAGTAAAATTTTATAAAATTCAATAATTTTCAATTATGTTCCCCTAATCTCCTAGGAATTAGATATTTATTAACAATATATTAATTATTAATTACAATAGAAGGAGTATAACTTCTCATTCTCTTGCTCCCTTTCTTGGAACTAGATATCATACTTAATTTCTTGCTTAACACTCCTATCTATTAATTATGTTCTCCTATATATTTTAAAGTATAGATTCCTTTCGTTGTTTCCACAGTATTAGAAACCTATTACAAAGGTGAACATATCCATCTACTATAAGTGGCTCTAAATTCACTAGTATTTAGTTAGCAACCACTTGCTGATTAACTTTATCTTGTTACATCATTCTTTTTAGGAGTTTCAATTTACAACTACTTTCCTCTATCATTTAAATTGTTGAGTTTAATTTTAGGCTTATTTGCAGAAGGCCATCTCACCTTAGGTTAAATATTACGAATTAATGGACTTATTGGTATTGACTCTTGGAATGAAAAGTCAATCTTAAAAGGTTTCTATTCATGACTAGGGGGACAGAATCTATGATTATAAAACCCTTTAGAAGTAATCTGGTTAATATTTATGAATTTATTTACTTACAAGACTGTTTGACATTATTATTCTATATAATTATAAAAATAGTAAGATAAAATTTTAGATGACAATGAATTTAAGTAAGTAAAACACTAACAATAAGATAATAACAATATATTTATTGGTATTCGGCTCATATCATACTCAAATGTTTATCTATTGATAAACTTAAATTGATCTTCTCTTTCTCTCTCTAACAAGTTCCTATGTAGCAGTCCATATGATTTTAATCTTTTTAGATTATTCATCATTGTCTTATAATGCTTTGGGTAATTTCTCATTAATCATTTTGATAACTTCCTAGATTTCTGCTTCTTTGAACTAAAATTAATTAAATAAATGATTTATACCTCAACTTATTCAAAGAAGTAAAAATATTTATTCAAAATTTAAATAAAAACATATACAAACTTTGGATTATTACCTATACCTTGATTTGCTATTTTGATAGCTTTTTTAAAGCATTCTTAAACTCTCTAAGCATTTTTAATATGATCATTATAAAACATATGAGCAGAGTTCAAAACACCAATTGCTTATTCATTCTTTTTTAATAGTTTAGCAGCTTATTATGTAGCATTACCAGCAAGAGTATCAAAGTTTTCACCACTAATACAATTTAATTTAGCAAAGGTGGACATAATTTGATTTAATAATACCACCTTAACATTAGAATCTCCAATTTCATCTTAAAATATTGTAATAATTTATGTTCCAACATCATATGAGAATTCATCAAACTCTTAGGCCTAATCCACTGTATTGATGCATAATAAAAAGTTTAAGTGAAGTTTCAAGGCTAATTCAGGAAAATGTCCTTATAAGACATCTATTAATCCTCTTATTTATTCAAATAACACTTTATAGGATGTTTCTTCTAAAATGAATAATTTAAACATATATTACATGTTTATGGTCCACCTTATGTTGCTATCAATTAAATTAATCTAAATAATGCAAAAATAGCTGCAGGATAAGTATATTTTTATCTGTTGATTTCTCCTTATTAAAATCTAGCTATGAATTATTATAAGATAGTATTATGAACAGCTAAATCTGCATTTTAGACTAGATGAACAGTTCTGGCAACTAATTATTATTCTTCTTCAAATTCATTTTCTGGGATTTCAACATAATCATTTTATGTAATTAAGAGTGGTTAAATGAATTTGAGTAATTCTTCAGTGATTTTTAAATCTTCAATTACTTAATTCAAATTGACCACAGCTTAACATATCTTAATTGCAACTTATCTTCTTTTTTAGAATGGAAGATGTTTCATAAGATTTGGATATTCATTCATTGTAAGAATAGATAAACTCATGGTATCCAAAGGCATAGCAAGAAACTTAACAATATTTTTTTAACACTCTTCTGTAAAATCTGTTTCATTTTATCTTTCACATAATCTACAACAAGATTTAAGAATATCATTAACATATTCTGAATTCTAAGGATAGCATCTTAATGTGAAATTAAGAAATGCAACTTATAAATCTAATAGATTTTTAAATTCAATTTGACTATTGGAATCTAACATCTAAAATAATGATATTTAATATATGTTACTTTATCAATATTTTATTTGAACATACTATAAATATCGACTTCTGAATTGAATGTGCCCATATCATTATTTAATGCAAAATCAGCCAATCTACCCATAAGATTGATAAATATATTTTTTATATCAACTGTTGGTTCTAATTAAGTTGTACAAACTTTCAAAAGTTCTTAAAGTGTTTACAAATGATATTCATCTGGAAATGCTTAAATTGTACAATCCATTAAATATGTTTATGATATAGCATCTTTGCTGCTTGTAATGATATCAATAATTTTTGGTAAAACCTTTGTTTTATAAGTATCTAATGAAACACCTTCTAAATTGCTTAATCTAGTAACATTCTCTCCAATGGTTACTTTAAGATCTAATCTTTCCCTTTCTCTCTTTGATTTATCTTTTGAACCCTACATTCTAATCCATAATTTGTTCATCTCTGATAAGTTTCTTATAATGATTTCAATTGCATCATCAATATTTCCTCCTGTACCTTCATATTCAGATCCTGTATCTGGAAGTCTATCTTTACATAATTTCAAGAAATAATATCTAATAAACAATCCTCTCAATGGATGTTGAATAGCCTAGTATAAACCATGAAAAATACCTTAATACATTCTAATAAGTCAAGTAGAATGACTTTGGCTCCAATTTCATGAGTTTATATAAACACAGATCCGACAGTGATTAGTAAATATAAACGTGGAATGACGTATGTGGCATGTTAAACAGATTCATATAAGTCTGGCATTTTTCTTCCTCTTCTATATTCTTCTTTGAAGTAATTCTCCAATATACGCATCTCATCAAAGACCTACATAAACAAGATGTAATAATTTCTTGGACTCAGAAGAGATGTTTTCAATTCACTCAACATTGCTGAAGAATATCTCAATGCATCTTTTAATTGAGCCTTTTCTAAAGATGCTCTCATAAAATAGGCTTATTCTTTGACAACCTTACGAGCATCTTCCAAATACTTTTCTTAATCTTCCTCCATATTATTAAACAAAATAATTTAATTTTTAATAAATCTCTCAATCAATATTCTTACTTTAAACACACATCAAAGATTTAGTTGATAAATAAAACCTTTGTATTCTATATGATAAATATTTTATTTTAAAACAAGATGAATAGTATTAATAAGAATACAGATTCACATTTAGAACTTATTTCCATTTATTAATAAATTATAAGACAATCAAATTTGAAATAAAAAACAATAAAAGTCTCTTAATCATATTTAAGTGTTATTTGTTTTTATCCATTTATACTTATTATTTTGATGTCAATATAGTGTTTTGGCTAAAACTATTAATATAATTTCTCTATTTTATTTTATTTGAAATTAGATTATAATAATTACTTTAAATTAGAAGTATTTATGTCTCAAACTTGTCATTCTGTCCAAAAAAATATTAAATTCTCTGGAAAACAAACAAACCTAATTCAAGGCTAGCTCAAAGATGATTTCAATAGAAATATTTCATAGGTTTTTATGCCTTGCTATCATAGTGTGCATTTATATCTACTCCTTTATCCGGCAAATCTTTAAGTTTCATTTGTTCTCCAGAAACTCAAAAACTAAATGAGAAAATTCAAGAAGAATTTAGTCAATTAGATGATGTACCCATCTATCACTTTCCTTAGATGTTTAACAGAGAAAATGATAAGATGTAATACTAAGTTTAAACTATGTAGTTTTTTGAAAGTAAATTATATTAAACTATAAGATCAAGAATCCTAAATGCTTGAGGCTATATTAAACTATAAAAGACAATGCTGGGATATCATTCTACCCATTAATGAGTTCATATCAGAGTAAAATTGTCAAGGATTCTGGATTCTTAAAATTATTGTAATCAATATTATTAACCTTTTATAAGACTAAAAAGTACATAGAACTTAACAATTATGATAATTCCAAGGAACTAATGAACTTTTGTTTGAAACTATTAAATAGAAATCTTCACATAAATCATGGTATTCATTATTGTAAATCACATATAGATGATATTGTATAATAACTAGATGGATGTATTCGAATTAATCCTTACTGCTTATTAAAAAAACGTTCAATTAAAACATCCATCTCTAATCTTCTTTCCAACCTACTTTTTGAACATAAAATCTCACATCATCTAGAAATTTTTCATACTCTTTTTAATGAATTTGAAAAAAAAGATCTTGACTCCTTAAGACGACATAATAATTAAGATTTTTAGTTTAAATTTCTTAAAGAGATATTAATAAATAAATTATTAAGAATACCCAAATGAGATTTTAGAACTTATTTATCAAATTTTGAAATTTTGAAATTTATATTATTATTCCATTTTATATTTAGAATCAAATTCTATTTAAAGAAATTATATCTCTTATTCAATTAGATGATTACTTGTTTCATTTATAATTATATATATCAAATAAATGAACCAAAAATAGAAGAATAACATTAAAACTAATAAAATTAATAAAAAGAAGAAGTGTGATAAAATAGTAAAAAGACTTATTAAAACCTATGTAAAGATGTCATTTTATTTACAGTAGATAATATTTTGATCAAACTTTTAGTTAAGTTTGCTTATGCTTTCTTTCAAAAAATGGATAAATGACCTTAGTATTTATAGATGAGTTCCAAATATATTTGCTACTCTTCAAAATGTTAAAAAAATATCTCATTAAGGATCTCTATATAAAACAGATCTAATTTATAAAGATTCAAATCATCTCAAAATTATTAGAGTTATTATTTTATTCAAATTTTTTATAATCTTTGTGATCATTTAATCTATAATTATAATCAGAGATAGATGATATTATTTTCTAATTCTACTCCCTGTAATCAAATCATTTATTATAGTTAATTCAATTTTTATTAGTAACATAGCTGGAATCTAAATTAAGTTAAAGAAGAAAATCTCGAAAAAATCAATAATTTAAAAATGTTGGCAAAATATTGTAGTTTCTAGATTAATCTTAACATCTAGAATCTGTTCTATTGCCTATTAATATGAAACAATTATTATATAATGTATAATCATTTATTATGGTTTGCTAAAGTTTAATTTATTAATATTTCAATATATTTAATATTAAATAATTCTTTAAAACTATAATCAAATAAATAATAATATATGAATAATATTTTAATGTCCATTGAAATATAGAAATTCATAAAATAATAATTCATTCACAATTAATTTTACTAAATAAATCAAATGGAATTTCCAAAAGAACATCTTCATTCTCTAAATATATACTACCACTATAATTGTCTTAATGAATACTTTCAAGCTTTCCAACTTTTCCAGTGTGTTCTCCTTCTTTCAAAATCATCACTTGATTTCCAATTTTAGGTATGACTGTTTGAAGGAATTTCTAATCAATAATGACTTTTTCTTTAGTATTACTTTAAATTTCAATCAACCCTCCAAATTAATCTATGATTCTTTTAACAACTCCTTTCTTTCCATAATATTTTCCATTGTTTAATTATTAATCAATAATTTTGACAACAATATTTTCTTTAATCCATGGTGAATCATCAGTAACTTATTATTGGATTTATTAAGGTTAACTAACTGTATTTTAATTATTTTTATATTTGATATTTTGATATAATTTCTCCATATTTTCTTTTGAACCTTATTATTTAAGAAGACTTTCTTCTATCCATTATTTTTTTCCTTGTGTTTCAACATCTAAAACAACTTGGTTATCATTCTTACCTCCTTAATTGAAATTTATACCAAAAGATATAAATGAATCTTATGTCTATTATTAAACTTAATTACTATTATTATTATCTTATCCTTATAGTTTTTTATCCTCTTATTCATTTTGATTATTAATATCTTATTCATTTAATTGCTACCCTTTAATGATTTGCTTTTCAAGTGATTTATCAATAAGAGGATTTTATTTTTCAACTAACTTAACTTTTTTTGTTTCTACTTTATCATATTTAATTTTTTCTGGATTCAAATTTAGATTCCAAATAACAATATCTCCTGGAGAATGATCAAAACCAATTTTGTTATTTGTAATCAAATATTAAATGAAATCAGTCAATTTAGTCCATTTTGTTCCATTTAAATGTACATGATCTACTTTTCTAATCATTTCTTCATAAACTTTATTAGAGCCAATCTTTTAATCTTTATATTTTTCCTTTAATATCTCCATAAAGGCTGTTTCAAATTCTTAACTAAACTATTCAATATAAAAATCAGGATCTTCATTATATAATCTCATCATCTTCATATGATGACCTGAATTTAAATGACAACGAAATCCATTCTCATCATAACATTATTTTCTACACATTTGACAAAAGAATTTCAATTTTGCAGTCTTAGTAGCTTATTATTTTCCATAAGTTTAACTATACATTATAATTTTTATTAATATTCCGTTTTAAATGAGATTAGTGTTCTGGATTATAGTGTTTTTAAGTTTTGTCTAGGCTATTCCAAAGAAATAAATATCAATTCATAATAAATACAATACACCAATAAATGCTCAAGATGTTAAATTAAGTGAAGTAGATTTAGCCTTATATCAAAATGATATGCAATAAATTGGTTAAAAGAATCACTTGAAATCTGAAATTACAAATTGGATGCAAGCTAAGACAAGTTTATTAGAATAATTGTCAGCATTTTACAATTGCTTTGAAATATTTTTATCAAAGTAACAACAGATAGGAATTTTGTTGGTTTGCATAATATGTTTTGCATTTTATTTAATGGTTAAATCTGAAGATAGAAATATAAAATAGAGAAAGTAGAATACAAAAAAGAAATAGAAAAATTGCTAACAAGATGCAATAGTGCAAATATTGACTGAATCTTTAATTGCAAAAGAATAGAATCCACTTCCATAAGTTTCAACTATTAATGGATCACTTCATTTAGAAGAAAGAGTGTTTTTATTATAATTTATATTTTTAGTAATAAATCAGCTGATTAAATGAAAAACAATGAGCAATTTACTTTACTTAAACGATCCAATTCACAACCAATCATTTAACCTAATTTACCTGATTATTCTGCTGAAGAGATCAATAGTTTATTGAAGGATATTAACTGATTATCTAAGTAATAATATTCATATAAAGTATCATAATAGTTCCCTTCCATCTTCTAATATATTTATTCTTGATTATTTTTCTTATAAACTAAATTTTTGAAAAATGATTAAATTTTATTTAAAAAATATTATATGGTGAACGTACCAAAGAATAGAAAAACCTATTGCAGAAAATGTGGAAGTCATTAAAGTTGCAAAGTCTCCTAATATAAAAAGAGCAAGGAAAGTCCATTTGCTTAAGGTAGAAGAAGGTACGACATGAAGTAAGCAGGTTATGGAGGCTAAACAAAGCCAATTTTCAGAAAGAAAGCAAAGACCACAAAAAAGGTGGCATTAAAGTATTTATATTTTACGAGAATAGGCTTGAATGTGTCAAGTGCAAATTAAAATGGTTAAAAGTTATTAAGAGATGCAAGACTATCGTCTTTGTAGATGCTAATTAGCTCAAAAAACAATAAGAAGCAAAGAAGAATGCTAAATGAGATAATAATAGTATAATAAGTCATATATTAAGTATTTTATTAAAGAATTTATATTCATCAAGCTAACTTAAATTATACTCTAAAATCCACTTGTATTATTTAATAATTATATATATATAAATCTATGATAAAATATTATTATTTTGATTTATCTTTCAAAAGGGTTTTTAATATCCTTATTGAGGATAACCAGGGTATCCAGGTTGTTAAGGTGGATATCCAGGTTACTATGGTGGGTATCCTGGTTGAGGTGGATATCCTGGTTGAGGTGGATATCCTGGTTATTAAGGTGGATATCCTGGCTATTATGGTGGATAACCTGGTTATTAAGGAGGATATCCTGGCTATTATGGTGGATATCCTGGTTAAGGTGGATAACCTGGTTATTAAGGTGGATAGCCTGGTTATTAAGGTGGATAACCTGGTTATTAAGGAGGATATCCTGGTTATTATGGAGGATATCCTGGTTGAGTTGGATAAGGTTGTGCAGGATATCCAGGCTAAGGAGGATATCCAGGTTAAGGAGGATAGCCAGGTTACTATGGAGGATAAGGTTATTAAGGGGGATAACCTGGTTATTAAGGATATACAGGTTATTATTGATAAGGTTGGTTTTGTGGATAGTATGGTTGTTAGTAACCAGGCATAACAGGTGGTTTATTAACACCACCATCAGGGAAAAATTAAACTTCAATCAAAACTTATCCAGCTTATTTACCCTAGTATTTCTATATATATCTTATACTTTATAACTTAAATTGACCCATTCAGTTCCATTTGGTTTTGTAAAGAAATTTTAAAGTGCTAAAGATCCTTGACCAATCAAATCATTTTTGCTTACTTCATCTTTATCCCAAACTTCAATATCAGCAATGAGTTCTGAAGTTCTACGAAATGAAAGAGAGTCACTCCAGGATGGATACTTACCAGCATCTGTATGTGATCTAGTTCTTTGAGTTTATCCACCAACTCTTACTTAGCAAAATGGATCCATTCTTCCAAAGGATTCAGTATCATGAGTTAATTTTGCACTCAGTGGCTTTATGATGAGTGTTCCAGACATTATTTAAATTAATGAATATCATATATAAAATTCAACGTTGTTAACATTTCAAAAAATGTTATTAATAATATTTTAATTCCTAAATGCTCTCGAGAATATCATCAAATGCTCTATGATTTAATTTTTTTTATGGTTAGTGATTACAAACATATGGATTCAACCTCTTACATAACAATTGTATAGAAGAAACATCTACAATTCGATAATGTAAAAATTGATCCAACTGAGGCATATATTTCATTACAAACAAACGATCCATATAAACTGAATTTCCTGCCAAAGGTAATACTTTTGGAGGTATATTATTTTAATTTAAAAATTTAAGTATTTATTCTTCTGCTTATTATATTGTTACAGTAGATTTCATTGATTCTTCATATAATCCTGAGGCTTTATGAGTAGTTGTACACCATTAATCCATTCCATCTAATACTTATTTATCTGCATGAATAATAAGATGTGGTCCCTTAATTATTGTTTTTAACTTAAAATCAGTTAAAATACAAGCACATTCAAGAATCTGATCTTAAAATACGTTTAGACCTGTCATTTCCATATCCAACCAAAACTGTATTCATAATTGTAAATATACTAAGGCATGTTTTAAAGTGGACTAATCGGTAGTATTTTGCATTTCAATAAAATTATAATTATAAAATTAAATTATATTTGATTATTTCCATATATATTCAGATATCAAATCATTAAAATCCTTTGAAGTTATTTGCTTGTTAGTTGATTAGTAATTTCAATTCAACAGCCTTTCTAGACCTTTTGTATTTTCCAACATAAACCATACAATTAAATTAAAATCTAAAATAATAATTTTTTAAATACCTAATCATGGATCCTAATTTAGCAGTCTTTAAGACTTCCTTTGTTACACCAGCCTTTTATAAATCATCTAAATGAACAAATATATCTGATTTATCTTCATCCATAACAATAAATCCATAATTTTTCTATTCATCAAAAAACTTTAATCTCCCTGTATAGATTGGATTAGCCATCTGCTTCTTTTAATCACTATTTTGTAATTTATTCAAAGGAGGAAAACTAAGTGCTGAATTCATTTCTAATGGTGGAAATACATCAAAATCATCAGGGTCAGGGAGAACTTCTTCTAATTTCTATGAATAATAATTATAAGTTAATTGTTAATCTAATTGATTTATGAGTGTCTATCCTTTCTTTTATTCATCCAAACATGTATAATTATTTTTGCTTGAGTTTATTTGATCTAAAGAAGGGAATTGGTAGTCATCTTAAAGAAATTATTATTATTTCTTTTAAGTAAAATAAACTATATATTTATGAATTTGGAATACAAGGTTAATCTTATTGAAATGATTACAATTATGAAAACATCTATGATTGTTTTTAGTCTCTTTAAAAATCAAAAATTTGATGTTCTGATAAAGATTTTTTATGTCTTCTGACAAAAGGTTTTTATTATTCTTTTTCTGGAGTCTTATTAATTATGGGAACTATTTTCTAAGGATTAAATGAAAATATATACATCTTCGAATAATTCATCAAATGTATAAAATTATTCCTTTTCTTTATTATCTATTTAAGATAACATTTCCTCCATAGCAATTAAACTTGTCATCTATACACTTTTTATAAGTGCAACATAACCAGTAAGTGAAGGATTATAACAATATAAATATATTGTTCTAGCAAACTTTGTTGGAACATAAACATTACAAAACAACTAAAATCTTTAGTTTGTGTAAAACTCTTTGATTTTTGTTCTCATTATGGTAGCATACAATGATAAATATTACTAATTTATAAATGAATTTTTACTTTAGGATTGAACTATTGACTTTCTAAGATGTTTAAAGTTAATTCATATCTTTGTAACAATTTTGGTAATTGTGAATCAGACTTATAAAGTTCTTTGGCTGTTTTCAACAAATAATCTTTGATTTATGGATCTGGACTATGATAATTAGCAATGGAGAGAGTATCCAATATATGCATATCTGTTGAACTAGAAATGAGTCAAAGGTTGATACCGGTTTCTCCTTTATAAATAAGAGAGTGCAAATGGTTATCATTCAATACTTATTACTATTGTAATATCATTATTTAAATTATTTATATATTTTATTAATCACATTTCTTCTAAATCATCATCATCATCATCATCATCTAAGTCTTTTGTTCCACTCATTAAAATGTTATTAGTTCTTATAGATCGATATGATTAATTTTAACTATTAAGTTTTTAACTAAATCTACTTTATCTTAATGAAATATTATTATTTTATTTTTTCAATTCAGAGTGTTTCTCAACAATCATTTCTCTCATATTTTAATCTAATTAAGATAATTATTTAGTCAATTCTTTATTTTCCTTCTTTAATCTATTCACTTTTTTCTACCAATCTACTTCACTATTTTCTAATTAATCTATAGTCATTTTAAGATTATTGCATTCTGTCAATAAAGATCTTTTTTCATGTTATAAAGAATTAACTTAAGCTTAAACTTTGTTAAATTTTTATTCAAGATCATCCATCTATTTTTCTGATAATTCTACCATTTTTTCAATCATAAACTCATTTTATTTTTATTCAACTTTAGTGTCATCTATCAATTATTTTAATCTTAGATTCTCTTATTAAAAATATTGTAAATCTTAATTTGTTCTATCTAAATGTTGAATTGCAGCTTAAAGTTGTTATTACAATTATGATATCTATAAATTAGATTGAATTTACTTCATAATCTGCTTATTGTAATTATTCATTCAATTAAATATTATTAATCTTCATTCTTTCTAATTCATTAGAAACATTTGAACTTATAATATAATATTATTTATTTACTTTTATTTCTCCATTACTGGCATTTCAGGTAATATCTTTCCTAATTGACTTTCAAATTACTTTGATAAATTATATAATTAATCATTATCTGCTTCTAATTTTAATTTATCCAATTTCTATTAATTGTTATCTTGCTATAGTTATTTTATATCTTTCTTATATTATTGCAATTTATTTTTATATTTATTTTATAATTTATCTAATTCTTATTTAAGATGAGCATTTTCAGTTTCTAATTTAGTTCTAAATTTTGAATATTTATTTTCTAATTATGATAAATCTTTCAAAATATCATCATTTTTCTTTACTTTTACTTATACTTAATCCTATATCTCTTTACTTCTATTCTTCTCCTCTTCAATTCTATTTTATTGATCTTCAACAACAGTATTTAAAGTTCTTATATTTTCTTCCAATTAACCTACTTAATCATCTCTATTTCTTAATTCTCTTGTGAGATATTCTAATTCTTCATATAATTTTTTATTTCTTTCTTATTCTTATTTTATTAATTTCATAAAATCATCTTCTCGTTTTTCATAATGTTTAATATTCTTAATCTCATTTTCCTTAATTACTTCAATATCTTATTCTAAACTTCTTATTTTTGCTTTCAACATTTAATTATCCTCTATTGCATATCTTAATTATTAGTTCAGCTCACGTTATTCTTCAGAGCTTTATGGATAAAAATTATCTTTTGATTTGGCAGTTAAATACATAAATAATAATTAAATAATCTGAACAAAAAATTTCATTTATCATTTTTTAATCTATATACGATCAAATATAGACTCTTTTACATCCATTCTCAATCTACCATCATCCTTACTTCTATTTCTATCAGAATATTGTCCAATCACTATTACTTTATCATTTTATTTAAAATTTGGCACTGCTCTCATTTCTGAATTCCTATCCTTACTATTATTAATCAATTCTAAATGAAGAAGATAATTAAATTAAATTTACCTATAGCATTTTCAGCAGATATTTAATTTGAAAAAGTAATTGTCGCTTATTTATTATTGATCTAACATTAAAATTATTATTTACACTAACTCCTAAAATATTAGTATCATCATCAATTAATTCCCTAAGATCTTTTGAGTTAGTATTTTCTTTCAAATTTCTGATAAATATTGAATATGAACCATTTTGCTTTACTTATTATTCTATCCATAAGACTAATATATCTCACCATCCTTTTTAGTAATATTTAGAATCCCTTTCTTTTTATTCACTTGCTATGGTTAAACCTTTCCTGATTGGCCAGTATTTTAGATCATTATTACTTTTTTAGAAATCGGCTTTCTCAATATTTAAGTGGAATGCACGTTGCCATTCTCTTCCTCAGATTCCTTTCTACTTTATTATTTCTGACCTGATTATTAAGATGGCTTATATTCTTATTAATGATCTCGAATAATGTTTATACTCTTTGAAAATATGTGATTTGTATTCATTAGAATTATTATTTTATAAGAATACTTATATTAATAATTAACAGCATTCTGTTTACCTATCATAAAAATATCTATTTTTATTAAATATTTATAAATAATTCATGCTATTATTCAAAGAATTTGGCTACTAGAATTAGAAGTTATATATCTAATAGCCTACTAAATCGAATTGCAGTTTTAAATTGCCTATAAATTAAATAATTTTGTGTTGACTTTACGAAAATCGTCATATTATATTAGAGTCTTTAAGTATGACTCTAAATGTTGTAATTCCTATTATTATAAAATTAATATATAAACATTATCTTTTTTATTATCAAGATAAGGAATTATTGGAATTCCATTGTCTATTTGAAAAGCATACGAGAAAGCCGAATTATCAATCAAGACTACATCCTTTAAATCTCTATTAAGGATTCTCAAGTCTTTTATATGACAACCTGGTTCAACTTTAATGCAATCTTCTCTAAACAATCTACCACAAATTAAGTTTCCTAAAGGATCCAAATAATTAATGATTTAATTTGCATAATCTTCATTCGAAGCTGTGAATATTATTATTTCATAATACTCAGCCATATTTCTTAAGAATTCTTCTGCATATGGTCTTATACTAATTCCAACCTAATTTAATTAGAATTGTTACTTGATAAGTTAATTAATTCACTTATACTGGAATATAAAAATCTGATTTCAATTATGGATATTCATTACAATGTACCAAAGTTTCATCAAGATCTATAACTAAAGTTTTCTAAATTTCTAGTAATATTTTAATTATAAAATACTTGTTTGAGCCATAATTTTTTGTGATATTGAAAAAGTTAATGAAATTTTAATATTTTTTGATTTTTATAAATTCTCGTAGATCTATAAAAAGTGTCTTATATACATTTAAGCCTGAAATGTATCTTCTAGTTAGCGTTCGAAATGCCCAACCAAATTATACATGTAATATTGTTTTTATTGATAATATTCTATAAATAGATTTAAATAAAAATACTTTGATCTAATAATTCAAGATCTTCAGTAAAATAAGTTTCTGTTGAGGGGTAGGAAATGAACTTTTCCGATTGGCTAGTATCTTAATCACTATTTGAGTTTGTTTTATTTTAATGTTCAAAATTTTTATTGAGTTTTTTATGTTCTTTACTGTCCTTCAGTTTCGAACCAAAATTCAGATAATTTGATAATTTCATTATTTATTTCTCTAGATTATTTACCCTTTTATGCTTCTACATCTATTGACTATATAATTAATATAAAAAATACTGAGACTAACAATTTGATATCTTACTTTGGTGAAGATCTGAGATAATATCATTTTTAGTTAAAATATTGGTTTCTATTTATTCTCCCTCTGATTTGGATGCAATATTCATTTCAGAAATAATATATTTTTAAATGAATGCACGTTTGACTTTCTTTTTCAATTTTTTTAGCTTCTTAGTTATATTTTTAAATTTTTCTAGATAAATGAAATTAAAAGAATACTTGAATGATTTATCTCAATATTGGTCAACCTCTCTTAAGAAATATGTTTCACATCAAGGCTTTGATTTGTTTACTATTCATTGAAAATAGACTTATTTGACTAACTTAAATTAAAAAGTACTTGATGTTGACTACTCTTTGATGAAATAAGAGAGACATCATCAATTTATTTACTCAACAGTAGTTCTTTTTATTCATTTTATTCCATTCCTAATATTTATTTTTATATAGAGAATAGTTTGAGAACATGAATTGAAGTATAAAAAATTCAAAGGGGGTATTAAAGATTTGAATTAATAATACATATTTCAGCAAATTTACTTTCCTTGTTCATATATATGACTTTTAATCATTCATGATATTTTATAGTTAATTTCTAGATGATATAAAATTATTTTGTTATTCTTATGTTATTTATAATTTCTCGTTAACATATGAAAATTATGAAAACAATTAATATATTTATTCAAATAGATCTTAAATATCAAATAATGCAGATATCTACTTCAATATTTGTAATAAAATCAGTTTTAGTTACTCTCTGTTCTTTTGATTAATAATAATATAATCAATGAATTATAATTTTGATAATAAAATATAATATAATTATAATTGTCTATCGAAATAAAGTAAAATCTTTAAATATTTTGAGAATTATTGTTTTTTATAGTAATTATTTAAAATCAAATTTATTAGGTATTATTAAACTGATTTTCAAATCTAGTCACTTCATTATCTATTAAAATTAAATAATATCATAGAAGTTCAGATCAAGTCTTTAGTATTGAATTAATGTAATCAATTGAATAAATATATCTTTAATATATATATACAGATAAGTAGTAGTTTTATTTATTTAATATAAATATTCATATTACAATAAAATTAGTCATAATCTTTACTTTTGTTAATTATAATGAATTTCTTATTAATTTAATCTTTTTTTATTAAATGTAGGATGGCAATTTGTTCTATTTATAAAATTGAATAAATTTATTAATATATATATTATTTTTATAAACCAATTAAATTATAGTCTGGGATGAAATAATAAACATCTAACTTCAATGTTTTATCAATTATTACTTTTACAAATAGAGCAATTGGTGTACTTTAATTACAAAAAAAATCTGTTCTAAATTTTCAAATTATGAATAATTTCATTTATAGAATATATGAAACATCAGATATAGGTATCTTCAAAATGAATCTAAATATATTCCTTAAACTAAAACTTTCTAACATTTAGATAACAGTATTTTTACTTTATTAAATGAATAAACTGAAAATTAAAAATATATAATTTAGGTTGTAAGAAAAGATAGCAAATAGTCCTAATTAATAAATATACTTATTGTAGTTGAATTTGAGCTTGGCTTAATCTATTTTTTAGGAATACATACTCATATGAGAATCAAATGGCTTAACAATCCACAATAAAAATTGAGATGAATTTAAACAAAGTGCAATTATTTAATATACTTTATTCTATCCTACAGCTCACAATCTCATATTGCCTTATTTTTTGAGAAATCCTAATAGATAAACATTATAGTGAAAGTTAGCATACAAATTATTTAATCCATTCTGATAATTGATTAAACAGTATATATAATTGGAGGATATAAGTTATCATATGGAAATATGTTAGTAGGATAATATATATTTGGAATATGATCAGAGAGTTTAAATTCTGCCTAAGTTGCAATATTGTCATAGCAATTTTAAAGTGAGTAAGTGTGATTAACACTGCATTTATGTCTATCTATTCCTAAATTTGTGTGTAGTACATTTAAGCTAATCAAGGTAATTGGAGTTCATATTTTTAATTGGTCTATTTATTGTAATATTCTCATGGAAAGTGGTTTGCAAATTATTTATTTAATTAAGAAAATGAAAAAGGCACACATATTTGGAAATAATATAACCTTGAATAAAAATTTTAATTACATATCAGAAGTAGATGAAGAAGATTTTATTTATTTATCAAAATTTGATAATGTTCATTTTCAAAATTACTAAATCTTAAATTTAATGTTTATGTTGTAGTAGATTAAGAAATTATTTTAGGCTTTAAAAATAGTGAAACTGAATATTCAGTCTCCCGACAGGAAAAACAAGAGCTCCATTTGTTGGAATCAATAGTAGTATTAATTCTATGTCTATCTTCTTTAGACTACATATGAAATTTCAGAATTACCAAAATGTATTATGAATTGGTTATTCTTATTATTCTGTAAACTTGATACAATCTATTCCTTTTTTGATTATAGCTTATATGATAGGTATTAAAGTATCATAATTAGATACATTAATACCTATCACTAGGAGTTATGTAAATACTGCTTTGATTTTATTTCCATTAATAATTGGAAGCATCTACAATAGTCATAGAATAAATGAATAAGATATATTAATTCCTTATAAATAGTATTTAGAATTAATATAAGTTTAGGTGAGTCTACCAATCTTATCTTTTTTGTTGGAGTTAGTTGTTCTAAATTTTGTGAATTCAAGAAGTCTTAATTTGTTTGATAAGATGAAAACAAAAAAGGTTAAGTAGGTTAAAGTCAAAGACTAACTGAATGGTTATATTTTGTTGTTTGTTTTTTTCAATAATAAATTTAATATGAGTAATCGAAATAGGAGTTTAGCAGAAAGAAGAAATTCAAAAAGTAAATGTAAGACTGCAATCTCTTAACGTAAAAACTCAGACAATGAAGATTACAATTTCTATTAAGAATTCTAGTTATTCTATCCCAAAGCATAAGAAATAAAGTTCTCAAAATTTGAATATATGAAAGAGTTCTTTAATTTAGGAATAACTGAATTTCCGTCTGATAAAGAGATCAATCTTATATAATAAGAGATTCTAACAACTAGTGGATGGAATACAAATTTGAAAAAGAATTGGACACTCAACGAAAAGAAAGTACTAATTTGGCTTGTTGGAAAATTGAGTATTATGCGAAATGAAGACATTAGAGATTTATCATCTGATTTGTATGAAGAGATTTCAAGAATGATTTGTAGAAGAGATAAAGATCACTGCAAATAGAAGTGGTCTCAAATGTAAAAAATTGCATTACAATAATAACCCTTTTAACCAGAAGAGGATAAAAAATTATATGAAATAATAATATAATATTAATCTGTTGATATGGGTTAGAAGTGGAGTTAAATTGCATAAGAATTAAATTAAAATTCAAACATATATAGATCAAGTAAATAATGCAGAGAAAGATGGCTTAATCATTTAAATCCAAAGATTTCTAAGTAAATTATTAATTTCTATTTTAGACAACCTTGGACAGATGAAGAAGATATATTTTTGTTAAACCTTGTTAAAGAATAAGGAAGAAAATGGGCTGAAATATCTAAAATTATGGATGGAAAGAGAAGTGAAAATAATCTAAAAAATAGATTTAATAGTTTAATTAAAAGAGAAAAGGATTTGCCAGTGATGTATATAATTTATCAAAATTAATATAGAAAGACCTAAAATGGATCAGCTACTAATTTAGATGATGTACTATCAGGTTACACTGGACCTGAAATAACAGACTTGTAAAAATTAGCAATTGATACATTATTATCTAAATTAAAATGGAGAAGTGCTGAAAGTTAGAATAAAAATATTAGGAAAAAATCAATAGAACTCATTGATAATGTAGATAATTAAGTAAAGCGACAATCTTAATAGCGAACTTAGATTACTGTCCAATATACTATTGGAAATTTAGAGTTAGAATCGAATATTATGGAATTAACCCCTTGCTTAGTAAATGTTAGTAAGAACATTATTTATTTTTGCACTTAAGATATATTAATTCAGTATTTAGGTTATCATTAATAGTAATAACAATAATTCAAAGATCAATTCGATAAAATTAAGAATGAATTATGTGCCTTTGATGTAGGTTTTTAGAATTTCAGATCCACACTTAGTATGATTGAAGAAATTGAAGAGCCTCTTAAAAGTTTATCACATTTTTAACAAAATGATTTAGATGGATTTTTTAATTTAGAAACACCAGATGCTAATTCCAAACCAATTTATGTAAATTCCCTTGATATGATAACCAATTCAGCTATCAAATACTTGCAACGTTGGAAGACTGAAAGTTAATTCAATGATAGGCGAAGATCAAGCATACCTATTCCGAGATCACTTCCGAATTTGATATAAATTTAATAATGAAAAAGAGTCTGATATTATTATTCATTGTACCTTTAATTTTATTCAAATGGGACGATTGTATACAAACATACCAAAAAATACAAAGAATTGTCAACAATTAAGAAAATGTTTCAGATCAACTATCATTTTATGAATATTTCCTTATTATGATTATTCAAAATATTTAGCTAAATTGGATAAATACAAAATCCAAACTTGATAATTGGTTAGATTAATTTGGATCCATGCCTCCAAATAAATTAATTTATAAAAATATACCATCAGCATAAAATTTTGCTAATTCTTTTGGAGGTGCAATAATTTTAACTAAAAGTAGTGCACTATAATAAGTTGATAATGTATTAGTTGATTCAGCTGAAGTGTATAAATTTATTCATTAATTAGATATATGATTACAGAATGCAATTAAAAGGATGTGTTTTTTGTTGTATGTTTAAAAGAAGAGATTTCTTTAGAAACAATTACTTTTATAAATAAAGAATTGTATTCCTCAACAATCAAAAACTTTCAAGTATTTTATAGAATTTCCTTCTTCTTAGGTTTATGGAAGTGTAGTTTATCCAACTAAAGAATGGGAACTTTTAGGTAAATTTTATGCAGAAGATTCTAATGAATGGTAGATTTTCAATTTAGAATAACGTTTCCTTAGATATTTAAAAATACACATAGTAGATTTTCATAATGCAGAATTCCATTGTACTTTAACTTAAATTAGGTTAATTTTTATTACTATTAAATTTAGAGTATTTGGTCAAACTGTTATTGGAGATATAATTGATTCACACAAAAGAGATAAAAAAATTACTAAACCAGAAACTAAAACAGAAAACTCAACTTAAGAGTAATAAGAAATTAATTTAAAAGAGGTTTCAGAAGTAGTAGATCGATCTAATAATGATACCTGTTCAGTTGTTGATTATTTTTACACTAATTAACCTACTAAAAGAATTGAAAGTTAATATATTAATGTATTACCCTATGAATCAAGATAATCACTATTTAAAGTGACTGCTCAAAATATCCTCATATTGTCTCATAATGTAGAATTATTTAAAAATGAAATCAATTAAATTAAATAATAAGATTTAATATATTTGCAAGAATAAGAAGAAATCAGATTATTTTAATCATAATTAATAAATTCAATTTAAGAATAAAAACAAGTAAATTAAAAATTAGAAGATGAATTAGAATTTCTGAATCGTAAATTATCTATTATGTTCTTTTTATTAGGAGTAATAGCAATTATTTTATTTCTCATAAACTTTTGTAATTATTAAAATAAATAATCAACAATTGAACATACAAGAGTTTCTACTAAAACTTTTAGCACAATTATTAAATCTTAACCTGAATTATTGACACCTCAATTAATTGAAAATGATTTTAATAGAAATGCTATATCATAAATCAAAATCTAAAATGGGAAATCAAAAAAACAACATTGATTCTTAATTTATATATATGTATAAAGGTCAATAAATCAACCCAATTTAATGTTCAAAAATAATATATAAAATGCAGTGTAGATGCCAAATCTTGCAGCAATTCCATACACCAATACTGATGAAAATTTAAGTAACTAAATATAAATCATAGAAATTTACCTTTCTTGCATAGACCATTACCATATGCCAAACAATTGATAACACTCCCAATAAAACACAATATTGCCATTCTACAATTGAACTTGTTATCATCATAACAAGTAATGCAAAATGTATACCAACAAATAATGCTGTAATCCATCCAGATGGAAGTGTTTTTATCATAAAATCTAATTGTTTTAATTAACTTTATTACTTCTCCAAAAATACTCCTCCAATATTCCTAAACCAATAACAAATAATGTCATAAATAACATCATATATGAAGTATTTGATTCATCAAAATATGATTTGTAGATTTTCGTATTTTATGAAGAGAGAAACATTATAGTAAGAGTAAAGAAAGTAATGAAAGTTATTATCGTAGACAAAATCAAGAGTTGTGTATTCTCCTTTTTGAAGATGAATTCACCCTCATTATTTTATTTATTATACCTGCCATGTAAAATTCCAAAACTCTTTTTCCTTGTGCCATAAAAAAAATGTAAAAGTAAATCACTAGAATTATTAACATCATGTAAGTTAACAAACATAACAGTGCTGAAGTTGTTATGGAAAGAGCTATTAATCATTATGAAAATTTCAAACTTATCCATGGAATTGCTATCATTCCTAACATTGCTAATTCTAGATAGATTTGCTAACAAACTGATAATCCTAAAGGAGGAACATCATCTACAGGATTTGTGACTGTTGCTAAATCATAACTAAGGTTCATTCTTTAACTGTAAAAAATATTTTATATTAATGTTTTTATTTGATCACAAAATAATCGTGATGCTATTGTTACTTCGTATTAATTTTGTTTTAAACAATGTAGTTAAAAACGAAATCCATTAAATATTTTCTAATACAATTGTAAAAAAAAAAAAATGTCACTTCATTCCTCATTCGGCTATGATAGTCTTCGCTCAGTCATTTTTGCCAAAGCTATTAAAAAGTGTGAATGTACAAATCAACGTTAATATTATAGAAATTTAAAATGAGTATTATTCATCAGAAAGTTGTTCCGATATTAAGAGTAGCATTTCCTCTGATTCAGAAAAGCACATCTTTGAAAGGTATTATATCATTTAACAATATTTCTAGAGAATTTGCCTCTGAGTCTGCTGAATCAAAAATTGTCTTCAATAATCAACAATCTCCTCTCTCTTAGTTTAATACTCAACAATGAATATAAAAATATATACAATAATACATAATCATTGACTTTACTATTCTTCTCACTTTACAATTAATGGATACAAACAATAGTATTGTCATATTCCATTATATTTTAAACAAAAACAGTTATAAGATAACGATGACGATTCCCTCTAAAATAATTTAATCAAATTCAACGTGGAATGAAAAATAAAAAATCACAAAACATTTCTATCCATATTTAATTAAATTAAGTCTTTTTAATAAGATAAATTCTTAATAAATATTATTATATAAATTGTTTCATTATTAACAAAAAAGGATTCATACAGAAACAAAAAAATAAAATTTATTGTAATTTTATTTCAAATTTTAAATTTTATATCTGTTTAACATATTTGTACTTATAACTGTTATAAAATTAACATTAATGAGATAATTAAATATATTAACTAACTCTTCTTACTCATGTATGATTTTATATTTATAAGTAGATATGTTACCTTAATTTTAAATAAAAATAATGATTTTTCAATTATAACTATAAACATATTTTATATATATGAATGATAAAAGTTAAAAATAAGTGGAATATTTTAAATTATAAGAAATCTATTGAATCAATATTTATAAAAATTAAAGACTCTTTCAATTACCATAGATATTTACTTGCTTATCAAAACTACAACTGTAAATATTTTTATTGAATTCAGCAAATCTAAAATAAAATATTAAATTACTTAATAGCAGTCACAGTGTCTCTATGACTTTCAAATTTGAAGAATTCTTATTATTTTTTTATGTCAATTAAATGTATATTCTTATTCTCTCCAACAGCTAAGTAGGCACCTGATGTATCATAGGAGATGCTACCTAAAAAATATATTCTTAGAATTTAACTTATTTTTTATGATTGAAACAAATTTAAGAATTAACCAGGATTTCTTAGATCCCACTATAAAACTTCAGTTTGAGTGGCTGATGCTAAATTAACTCCATTCTCAGAAAATACAACTTGATTGATAGATCCCTTAATTTATTAGAATAAAATTTACTTGTTATCCTTCGAATTAAGCAACCTGTTAACCTGATGTAATTTTCCAAATTTTAATCTATGAATTTTCTTATCCAATTGCTAATAACAATCCATCAGGATGAATAGCAACAGATGTAAATTTGCATTATCCTTCAAAATCAGTCACTTTACTAATTTAAACACCAGATCTTAAGTCATAAAATAACAAAAGGCCTTCAGAAGTCACAATAATAGCAATGTTGCCAAGAGGATGAATAACTAATCCAGTGATATTATATCCTATCTTTATTGTAGAAGTGATGACTCCCGCATTAGTTTCGGTGTTAAATTAATAAATGACTAAATCTCCATCTGATGTAGATGAAACAAATCTTAAATTCTCATCAATTGTGAAAAATTTGATTGAATTTATTAGTGAGTTATTTTATTGATTTTAATACAACAAAACTTCAGAATTATATAGTGATACTAAACCAGTTTAACCTCCAACTATCACATAATTTTGATAGATATCTAATGAAGTTCCACCTTAAGTTTAAGTGTATTATTACTTAATTTCATAATTTGATAAAACCTAAAATATTGAATTATAGTACTTGAGGACTAGGAAATTAATCAAAATAAGATTATTGCTTTCTCAAAATCTTTCTTTAGCTTGTTAATTTCAATGCATTTTATTCTATTTCAGATACATAATTTGCAGGTAATTTTTCAGGAATATTATTAGTTTCTACTTCTACTTTATGATTTAATTTATTTTGTAATTGCGCTAATTCTATTCTTGCTTGATCTCTCTCTTTTATCAGTTTTGCTATCACACGACATGCAGCATCATGTTAATAAAGAGCATGTGTTAATTCATGTCTTACTTATTCCAAATGCTATTTCAATTAAAATTATTCCAATAATAAAGCATCCCATTCATTTTGTAAAAGAGAAAGCAATGAAGGTATGGAAGTAGCTGTCACTGATCTAGGTTTTTAAACTTTGGCTACTTTCACCTTTATATTAAAAATTATAATAATACCTCAATTAGATCATCTAAATTCAAAGGTCTTCCTGTAATTGGACATGTACCTGTGCTTTCAATATGCTTTTCAATCAACCTTTTTTCATATATATGTCCACTCACTTTGGATATTACTGGTGTTTCTATTAATTCACCAGATAATGCACAAGTTTACCAGGATTACATATATTTATGATATGAATATATTTGAATATTTTAATAAACTTATGTTAATCATTATTATTTTGTAATTTCTGTCTTAAGATTGTCAAATGAATCAACTGGAACATATTATGCAAGTGTGTAATACTTTCCTTTACCATCATCTTCTTCCTTCTTCTTTCTTTACAATCTAACCCTAATTCTTCTTGGTAAATTACGAATTCCTCTTGCCCAAATAGCCTCATTTAATTATGGATCAACTCTCACATCATCAGTTAACATATTTTTTTAAGCTAAACAATCCCTTCACTTTTTTACCAAATCTAATAATATGACTGACTGCTCTGGGTGCCTTTCTTTTAAAAGTCTCTTTATGAACAGCTTTATGAATGTTAATAGTATAGTCTCTGCTCACTTCACCTAAAGGATTAGGCTTTCCCTTTTCTTTCTTTCCCATTAATTAAAATCTTTAAAATTAATTTTAAAAAGTAAATAATCTCCATATATGTTTATTTTTATAGAAGAAGTTTGGATTGTATAACAATCTAAAAATTTGATTAGTTCAAGAAGTAATTTACTTTAATGTATTTTTATAATCTAAATTAATTCACTAGAAATACATTTTTTCTTTATTTAACAAATATCTAATATATAAATTTGATGAATAACATCTAATTAAATTAGAGGTTATACAACTAAAAAATTTATCTTTATCCTTTTTATCATTGGCATCCTTATTCCTAATATTTTTAAAGAATTATTTATTTAAAGCATAGGAATTGAAGATATATTTTATAAAAAGTTATGCAAACCTTCTTGTAAAATTTTTGGTATATTAATTTATTGACTAATAAATAAATAATATCAAAACTCTTATTTTGTATATTTTAGAGAGGAAAGTGATTATGGATTTTGAGTTCCTATAAATAATTTTTTAACATATTTTAGGATCACTTCAGAATCACTTATCTTTGTAGACTTCAGTATATCCATTATGATTTAAAAGCTGGAAAAATATTCTTTGCATATTTATCTAGCTTATTCATTAGAGAAGAGAACTTTCAAATCCTTTCGTGTATAGTTTTTTTTATTGTTTACTTTCGTAATGAACTTTTTTATAGCAATATTCTATCTGACTAAATCTTTGTAATTTTTGACTAAAATTAAAATAATTATTACTAATGTAATTCTTAATAAGTACACCCATATTTTTTGGAATATTCTTTGCCTCTTGATGATTTTTGTTTTAAACATTCTATTTTTGTATGGAGTCAAAGCTAGAATATTCTTTCTCTCTTTCTTATTAATCATCAAAGACTTGATATTAACTCTTTTCATCTAAATTACTTAAAGTAGATGGATTGAATGGATCATCAGGCTCAAAAAGTATATATGACATAATTTTAAATATTTATTAATCTTAAAATAGTTTTAAGTTTAGTATTCTCTAATTAAATCTATAATTATTATTATGTTTTCATCAGATTAGATGAAATCTGTATACAAAACTTTGGATTGTAAAGAAATGAACTTTTTAATTATATTCAGATAGCAATTATAATAATAGTTTTTATTTGATAACATTGAAGAAAATTGAATAGTTTGTTTTTGAAAGTGTTTTTATATAAAAAAAGATATTAATTTATGGTTTACAAAATAAGAAATAAGTCATTCTTCTGGACAAGAGCTGGATGGAAAAACAATTGGCATCCTAAGAATTTTAATGCTCCTAGACCATCAAGTTCAGAATTCACCATTGGTATTAGATGTCGTTATGATCATAATTCATTTTTGAGAGGCAATGAAATAAATTTTATTTATTAGCTTACCATTCATACAGAAAGATCTCTAGACATTGTAAATAATACTTCTTTGGTAATAAAGAATTGGAGGAATTATTTTAGATGGGTTTAAGAACATTTTTCATAGTCCCACACATTGCTGAATGTTAAGTGACTCAAATTAAACATGGTGGTGAAAGAAGAATGGTAGATTAAATTGATAGAGATTTTGAATTAGTATCTTACAATTCTCATCCATATTAATTGTTTACATACACAATTTGGAATTAATATTTAGCAAATCAATAAGAAGCTTATGAATAAAGAAAGAATGGTGGTAAAGCTATTGAAGATTAAGTTATTGATCATATCAGGTATTGAATACTATTATGTTAAGTGAATTAGTGAAAGATGAGAAGGCTAAATTGGGACCTGGAAAATAATTGAGTATTGAGAAAACAGCAGAGGTTGTTATGAATGTAATGAGATAATTGAGAGCAGCCTAATAAAGACCAAATCTTAATAACAGGTAATAATTTAATATTTATTGTATAGACGTGCAGATGGAGAATTTGATGATTTCCTTGAATCAAGAAGACCATTCACAGCTCCAAATAACTAATCAGCTACTCATTGAGCTGATTATATTATTAAAAACAATATATAATAACTTATTAATTATATTATTTATGTATTATTATTTCAATATTGTAAAGCTTCCTAAGCATAAAATTTAACATCTCTGTCATTGTCATCAATCAATTCATTCAAGGCTCTACTTTACTATTAAATATATACTATTTTATTTAATTCAGAGTGACTTAATGATCTATCTTTTTTGATAATGATTTTGCCACTTTAATACTTACAAATCTAATATTAGGAACTGTATCTTTCATGCACTTCTAAACAATCGGCCATAATTTATCTTGTATCATAGGTCCATCTGCCACTAGACCAATTTATTAAATGGCATATAAGGCATTCATTCTATATAAGAATCCAGTATCTTTATTAAGAGTCTCTACACATTTAGACAAAAAGCTTCCTAATGCCCAATCAATCTTATAAGTTTAAATTAAATCATTTAATCTGCTCAAACCTATAGTTCTCACTTCAGCTGCTCTATCTTTCAAAAATAAAACATAAACAGGTTCTAAATGTTTCAAAAATATGTCAGTATTTTTAATTGTTCTAAAATGATAAAATCAAATAAATACAATGCTAGATGAAAAACTGTTTACATTGTTTCTTTTCTAACTCTCCATTTTGGATCTTCCATACTCTTTTTCAAATGAGGAATAAATTGACCCAATGCATCAGAACCAAGAGCAGCAGCAAATATTCCAACTGATTGTGCTGCATTCTTTCTAACATCTTAATTGTCATCACTCATTAATTCAATTAAATATGATTATAATTTGCTTTAACTAATATCTTTAGGTAAAATTGTAGCAATTTATCCAATAACTAAACAAGCATTTTCTATATAATTATGAATATAATATATATACATTTCACTTATGCAAATGCATCCTTTGCTAATAATTATAATAAAGGAATTATAAGATTTAATTTCTCTGGAGATACAAATTTTATAAATTTAGCCAAACTTTTCACAGCTATTACTCTAACATCACTTTCAGGATCTTTTAGTAAGTTTGAAAAGATCTAAATTAATGAAGAATCCGCAATCTCTTTACCCACAGCTTCAGCTAACTAAACATTTTTTGATATATTAAAATACTTCTGCAAATATCTTTGACAATGCCAATCTTACTCTCCATGATTTATCTTCTGCAGAAGATATAATTAATGGTAAGATATTTGTTTTGTTTTCATTTATATTAAGAATTTTAGCAATATTCATTATACTTTCCATACATAATAATCTAACTTAATCTTATTCATCTTAGCATAATTATTTCAAAACAGTTATTAAAACTTCTATTACATGATTTTTATCCATATATTATGCAATTTCACCAATTTTAGTTGCAACAGCTCTTCGAACCATTGGTGTTTCTTCTCCGCATAATTCTGTGAATTTTCTTAAAAAAATTAATTTCACATATAATACTATCTGAGCTTTTCTTTTTAATTTCCTGATCTTGAATACATAGGACACATTAAACTGACAGCAGAAACTCTACAAGTAAAATTGGCTTCATTTGAAGCTAGTTTTAAAATCTATTATTTTCTGAATATCTCTTACCATAGGGACAATTGTGTTAGCAATTTCATTGTCTCCTATAAAATTACAAACAATTGCTATTGATTTAACAGCTTGGTCTCTCACAACAGTCTCATCAAATCCTGCCAATTGTTCCAAAATTGGCAATAAGCATATAGATTATTATGGAATGATTTGACTAAATAAACCTATTCAAATACGCAATATAGCCTAATTCTTCTGCCATTGCAAATAAGACTTCATCATCTTCTTTCTTCATCAATGCTATAAATTGATTATCATATAATTACTTTCAAAATATGGCAAAAGAACAGACTTTATTTTATCTGCTCCTAATAGGGTTGCAATAATTCTAACTTTGTGCATTGCATTAACTTTTAGATAAACTTCCTCATTTTCCATATCCTCTTTGAAAACATCTATTGGATTATCACCCATATTTGATTGATTTAAATCTTTAATTATATATAATTTATTATATATGTTTACTATATAGATTCAATTTACATACTCAGACAATCCCAAATCAGCTGCTTCTTATAATGCTTTACTTAACATATCCTAAACAAAGGTTTAATCTGATTTTAATGATAAAGATTTATGATAATAATGAATTGCCTTACTCAGACTGTTTGGTAATTCACTTAAATGATATGAAAATGCCAATCCAAAAAATATTTATGGAGAAACTGAATTTAACTATAATAGATATATAATATTTAAATACCTAAATGCACTTTTCAAATATCTATATAGCATTTTTATAATCCCTTTATTTTCTAAAGGTATGTCCTAAATTTTAAAGTGCAGATTCTCTAATTTTATGATTTGAATTTTAACAGAAAACTAAAGCATTCAAGAAATACTATATTTCACATTATATTTTACATCTTTAGCTTCATTATATTTCTTTTATTTATAAGCAATAACTCCCAACTCATTTTAAATCATAGGATCATTTGGATTAATATCCTTAGCCTATTATAAAGATAAGATTGCAGTCTATAAATTATTAGTCCTCAAGTATTCCATTCCAATATAAACATGTGCTTAATAACAACCAGGAAATTAACGAGTAATAGATCTATATATTGACATAGCTTAATCTGATTCATCTTATATAGCATAAGAATGTGCCAAACCAATCCAACTATAAATAAGATGTTAATCCAATTGGATAGATTTCTGAAATTACTTTCTTGCTACTTCATATTTTTTTGTTGAAAAATAGTATACTCCAACAACAAACCAACTTAAAGCATTTGATGAATAATTTTCAATTAAATTATGAGCACAAAAATATAATTCTGCTATTTAATCCAATTCTAATAAACATGATACATATGTTGGAATCACATCAAAATATAATGGATCTTATTTAATTGCTTTTAATGACCAATCATATGCAGATGCAATATCATAATTATAATATGCCTTCTTTGCTTTAACATTCAATATGTCAATATTATTCTTTTTATCTAATGTAACATACACTAAATCATTTTAAATAGGAATTTCCTCCTTTCTTATATATGGACTTCTTATGGGTGATGGTTTCATTTATTGAGTCTCCACTTTATCCACTATCTATAATTACTAGGCTATCTTTCTTTTTTCTTCTTATAAATGATCTGCTATTTTCTGATTCCCAATATCGCAATTTATTGTCTTACTTACATAATAATCTTTTAACCAAGCTTCATCTGAATTTAATTAAATTTATTAAATAAGATTTTCCTTCTCATCAGAAGATATCAAATATGAATCTACTAATTATTAAAAGACTCTCACATTTGTTGGAGTCTTCTATAAACATTCATAATAATTTGAAACTGCTAATTATTTATTCTCTAATGCCTCATAACATTATCCTCTTATCCAATCACTTTATGATGTAGTTTCTTCTTGCAATATCTCTATCCCTAATTCATATTGCTTATTTGCATACAAGGCTCTAGCAGCCAATACTGCAAAATCACCTTAAGTTAATTTGTACTTTAAAAACAAATTATAAACTCCTGAATATTCTGCATTTGCAAAATGACACTAAAATTATTATAGTAAGTAATATTACAATTCCAAGCATAAATACCAAATATGACTAAGTATTTTAATCCTGATTTAGGCATAATAATTTCTCAGCAAAAAAGATAGCTTATTTGTATTATCCTTAAAGATAGCTACTAATTCCCAATTAATATATATTCATAAATGATGGATTATTTAACAATTAACTTGCAAAAATTGAATTCGACGAAGGATTAAAATAAGGAAGTTGTACTTCATAGTACATATTTGAGTATTTTTATAGTTCGCTAGATTATCTAATTATTTTTGATGTCTTTTTTTGAATTGACATTAAAAAATAATGTTAAAAATTTGAATTTTTATATTAATTTTATATTAATTTTATGCTAATTCTAATTATACTAACTTTTGTAAATGCTTTTTAAGAATAAAAAGTTATAGCCAATCTCAATCAACCTTAATTACATTGTTTAGACATTTAAATAGATAACAAACTCTATGATATTAAAGTGTCCTTTCTCGGAAGTGTAGGCATTGATATCACAATGTTTTGGTAATCACAATAATAATCATTTATTGAAACCATTAACAATTATTAACCAATGGATACTGTTAAATTAAGATTTAGAAATGATGCTAATAGAAATGAAAATTGCTTTTATGTTGTTGGATATTAAATCTCAAGAGGATTGACAAATAACACTAAATTCTAATATATTATTAGTATTTTTTTTATTCATCAATTTTTAGAATTAGAAGAAGTCTTAATTGATGACCTAAATTGGACCTATTTAAGTTAATATCTTTTTGTTATAGTTATCCCTTTTATAATTGTGTAATTTATTAAATCATGAGTAAATATCTAAAATATTATCAATTATTTTATTATCAATCTCTTTATAAATTTTTCTTATAGCTGTGAAATTTATTATTTTAACAATTTTTATATAACATTTCGCTTATTCAAGGTATATAAAAGCTTAAATCTAATGAATATATCGTTGTCGGCCATACTAAGCCTAAAGCACCGGATCCCATTCGAACTCCGAAGTTAAGCGGCTTAAGGCGAGGTTAGTACTAAGGTGGGGGACCGCTTGGGAAGTCCTCGTGTTGACAACCCTTTTTTTTTAATAATTCTAAAATTTTAATTTGTTTATTAGAATTATTAAGATTACAATATAATCTTTATATTCATATTACTTTATTAACATTCTTTGTTTAATGTGTATAATATTTAAAATTGAAATTTATCAATCTATCCCATAAAATTTGATTATTTTTTTTTAATTATCCTGAATTTACAGATTAAATGAAATAATAATTAATATCAATTATTATGATATTTGGACCATTATTAATAATTTTTATTAATTAATAGACATCAAATGATTTCAAAGGAATAATATTATTAAAATGTTTACATTTAATTTTCTTAAGATTAGTGAAAGATACAATCGACTGGATTTAAATATTTAACTTTTTGAATAAGTTTAAGATTATTTGCATAAATTTTGGTTATTTAGGATTGAAAATAACAAAATATAATGCTAATTTTCCATTTTATAAATATATTAATTGATATTTAATATTTTTGATAGATATACCTTTTGAAACACCAACGTTGATAATTTAGATTCAACTTCTGAGAAAGTAAACGTATATCATTAACAATTTATATTATATTAAATAATTTTCAATATGTATAATTAAAGATAATTTAGAATTTTTTCGAATGATATTCCAAAAAGTTCTTATATGTTCATAAGAATATATTTTTGGAAGATGGGAAAAATAATTTTATTATATGAATAATCACCTTCTTTCTATACTTGAATAAAACAGATCAATGCAAGAATCCAAACTAAATGCCTTAAAAAAATATTAAGAGCTTTCTTTAGAATAAAGAAAAGATCTCGAATATTTTACTCTTATCAAATAGTTCATAAATAATTAAGAGGAATATCATGATGCTGACTCTTCTAATGGTTTTAGTGTATCTGAGACTTCAAATACTGTCTAAATTGAAGGAAATGAATAATAATAAATATGCATAAAGATGTTTGATATTATAAGATAAATGAAAAGAGCAGTAAAATAGTCCTAAAAATTATGTTCAATCAAGATCAAAAAATTAAATAAGATTGTTTAAAAGAGACATAAAGAGATAAATAAGATCAGAATTAACCTAGGTATGTTATGAATAAAACTATTACTATATTGTTAATTAAATGTATAATATATAATATAAAATTCTCTAATTTAAAATTATTTATGAATTCTTTAATATCTTAATTAACATCTTACTTAAACTACTATAATTATAATTTATTTAAATAAAAAAGAGATCTTTGATTAATTTTTTGGTCTAAAGAAAATTTTTATTTGAATAGATTACAGGATCAATCAATTGAATAATTTTGATCATCTTTTTTTCTAATCAACTTATTAATTCGAGTTTTAATTCATTTTTTATCTTTTCTCTTACTATCTAATACGATGCAACATCTTTTAAACATATTTTCTATTCTTCTGTTTATACTTAGATTTTAATTAATTTACATTTCTTTTTATTGTTTTCATTTTTTCTCTATTTTTTGATTAGATTACTTATTAGTATTTTTGATTATAATCTATAGTAAATTAAATTAGGATCAAATTTAAGATAGTTTACAATGGACAATATATTTGCTTTTACAATGTCTTTCCTAAGATTTATAATAGTAATGCAATATATGAAATTTAAATTGTTTTTCAAAGTTCATTTCATTAACTTCCTTTAAAATTGTTATTGTCCATCTTTTTAGTCATTTTATAATCAACATTTTTTTTTTTTAATTTTGTTACATACATCTCTTTATTCTATTCAAGTTCTTTACTTTCTTAATCATCATTGTAATTTTGACAAAATGTTTACTGAACTTTATAGATAAGCAAATCTTATATTTTTGTTTCATATTCTCTTTTTTATTATAGAAAGAATTTTCATAGAAGTTCTTCTATTTTTAATTGTTAAATTTAGACTTCTTTGGATCGCCATTCACATTATTCATTTTTTGCAAATTTTCTATTTAAAATTATTTCACATTAATAGTGGTTTAGATTAAGCAAAAAAATTTTATAACTGTCTATTTGATATACATAATATCTTCATGTTAAATTGGCCCTATATTTTTATAACTTCATATTTTTGAAAGAAATCTTAATTTTAAAGTATAATTATGAGACTCCCTGTTGAAATCAATAATTTAGAATAAATTGAAAAATTACATACAAAGAATACAGCATATAACTGGGTTTTTTAAATGACAGTAGGATATTTCTAAATTAAAATAAATGAAATTAAATTTATAAAATTCAGAGGGAACATTTAATTGAGATTATTAAATATAAAAAAAAATTATAATGATAGTTGGGTGACCTTTTGACATTCTTTATAAACCTTTCAATAGCTTTTCTATTTTTTTCTTATTATCTGTTTCTTTCATATTATATAACTACTGAAAGTTTAACTGAAATTAAACACAAATAAAGATAATCCATTTTTTATTATCTCAAATCAACAATTAATTGTATAATAAAAAAAATGGCATTTTAATAGTTAATGATAAATGCTCCAAAAATACTATAATAAAATAATCTCTAAATTTAATGAAGTTCTAACTCCATTAAGAACCATTCTACATTACTATTTCAATTCTAAAAAGTATTTCTTATTAATATTCTAAAACATACATTTTGTTTTTTCTTTAAAACTTAATATTTTCAATTACGTATAAATCTCTTATAAAACATCACTTGCTATCTGTTGTTTTATTTTTATAAAATATCTAAGTATTCGATTACCTTTTTGATTTATCATTGTTATCAGTAAATATTTGTAAATGAACTTTTTTAAGAGAATTTTAATAATCATTAATTGAACATACATTTCATTGAAAAATTATATTTAAAATAAATAACTGATAAACTTTAGTATGAATATATAGATATACCTGAGAAAATAAATGGCTGAACAAATTTATGGCTAAGAATCAGCATAATCTGATTTTGACAATTATGTCTCTGTAATTGAATTACAGTGTGGATAAATATTAATTTGTTTGAGGAACCCAAAATCTTGAAAAAAAAAAATATATAGATGGATAAGTAGGTGAGGTGTGAAAGGATAAAATTGCATCGTTATTATAATGGTATTTGTAATAAATTATGGATGATAAATAAAGATAAGAGGAGAATTGTGGAATGTAATATTTAAAAATAATATTCATTATTGCCTTAAGAGAGGCAATCTATTTGAATTTAAAAGTTTGTTCGGATTATGAAAGTCAAGGGGAAAGAGTAAACAAATTTAAGCTTTTGGCGTTAATATAAGGTACTATAAATAAGCATAGAATAACATCACCAAAAGAGATATGTAAAATCCAAATAAAATAAAATGAAAGGAATTAATGAATGCTTGATTTATAACAAAAAGTGTTTGGATTTTGATAAATGTGGGATTGATTGATAAATATATCGATATGAGTTTGACTTTTGAGTTTTGTTTGATGCTAATATAATAAAACGGATATGCATAATTAATTTTAATGAAAATAGTATTATTGCTATGCATGATGATGGCTGTCTCTTTTGGAATCTCATCTAAATTAAGTCATGCTAAGAAATTGGAAGAACTACATGGTAGCAAGTTGGGCAAAACCATTTTAAATTTAGTGAATCTTCATTCATTAGTATAGGGACCAATTTCTGAATTGATTGAAGCAATAGAAGAATTAGTAAGATTAACAATAATAATAGATAGTTGATATCAACACTAATATTGATGAAGTAGAATACAAATTTTAAGTACGAACAAATGAACATAATTCTTATGTGTCTTAGGTTGAATAATAATTACAAGATGCTGATTAAGATATTGCAAGAATGATAGATGTTATTGATAATTTATTAATTCCAAGAAGAGATTAAATAAGAAATAAAATAGAATCACTTATTGAATATGATGAATTTAATAGAAAAAACGTAGATGAAACCACATTACTCAGAGAATAAGAACATGAAGGATATCTTTAATAAATAGAAGAAGATAATGATGCACTCGATGCTATTGATGATGCCATAAATTTGGTAAGTTCATTATCAAATCCATCTTTATTACAAGTTAAGAATATCAAATTTACATTAAAAAGATTGTCATCTAAATAATGGAATCGTGTTCATCAAGGACCTATGGTATAAGCATTACTTTAAATTGCATTAAACTAAAATTTCACTGATTAGGGAATATTAAAATAAATTGTAGATGCATTAAATGAATTTAGAAATCAAGTAGTTGATGCTATGAATGTATTAACTAAACAAGAATAACTTAATATTGAAGAATTTGAAGAAAGATTAGAACAATTGGATGAAGAACATCTAGAATTCTAAAGATAAATCAATTAATCTTAAGTTGAACTAGATGCTACTAATTGTATATTTAACTTTAATATATAAATATAGAAAAATTAGAAGATTGCAATCAATTCCTTGTTTAAAGATAGGCTGACAGATTATAATATTAATCACAATTAGATTTAGAAAATGAAACATATGCTGTTGATTCTGATATCTACACTAAAACTGCTAATGAACTCCAAAGAGAATTGCCTATTGCAGAATAAGGATTATCGCTCATCAAATCAGCTGATTTTTCTGATATTAAGATATGAATCATAATAAATAATTATTTATTTAATAATAAAATTTGTATTCCTAAGGATTATAATTATCATATCAAAGTTGGAAATCTATCAATTCTTATTTTAGATTGTAACAATCTTGAAAATTTTGACATTGTCTCACAATTACTAATCTAATTAATCTATCTATTGTAAATAATTTAATAGATGAATTCCATGTCCCCACATGTATTGTGCTTAAGACTATCAAGCTCTTAGGATTTGATAATGTTAGTTTAATACTGATTAATTGAATTATTGTTTTTTGAAATTCTATTCTTCTGGATTATATGAGATGATATTCTGGCTATTTCTTCAAATAAATCAAACTATATCCTATTTAGAATCACACTTTTAAAAAACGATTCTTATAAAAGATTAATATGAATTTTTTATTAGTTTTAATTTTTTATATGACTTACTTTAGTGATATCAATATTAATTATTTAATGTAGAGTATTTAAGTCTCGTTTGCTGATAAATATCCTGATAGAGTGTATGATTATGTCATATTATCCTTAGACCAATTTTACTTGAAATTACAGATAAATCTAAAATTCGCTTTTCAGATGGATCATAATACAAAAAGTATTTAGTTAGTAAATCAGATCACTTTTATCACTTTTTTTAAATACTTAGAAACTCTTTAAAATTGTCTAAAAAAGAAGCTATATATTTATTTGTGAACAATTCCGGATTGATTAAACCAGGTATTTAAAATATCGTAATTAGAAAGTTAAGTTGGAGAGATCTATTCTAAACATCGAAGTAGTGATGGTTTTTTAAGAATTATTTTAAGTGAATATGCCACATTTGGATATTTTTGAGGATCTATTAATATTTCTGAATAATTTATTATTATTTTATTTAAAGTTTTACATACTTGTATATAACCAATAGAGAATGTTTCAATATTTATATCTTATTATTAATGATTAAAAAAAAGTATTTGTGTATAATAAAACTAAATAAATGCCCTTATTAATTGAATAGCATATAATTTCAAAATGAACTTTTTCTCATACATATATGTTCTTATCTCAAAATTAGAAGTTCATGAGATTTTTAAATTTCTGGAAATATGTTGCCATCCCAATAATTCTTTATCATCACAGGAGGATCTTTGTGCTTATAAACATAAAAAGAAGATGATTTTCTCAAAAACTAATTAGACAACAACACTTAATTGCAGACTTATTAATCCTTTGGACAAGGAGGTATTTTTTCAATTTCTATTTATTATTTCTCTGTAATAGAATTTAAATGTTTTTCTTAATAAATTAAGTTAATTACAAATTAATTATGCTCTAATTTCTTCTCTAGCAAAATTAAAGGCTTCTTTTTTAATTTTAATTTGGAAATAATGATATTTAAATATTTCAACATCACAATATATATCTATGTATTATGATATATAATTAATTGCATCAGCTAAAAAATATATCTAATTAGATTACTAAATTAATCAAACTTTAATAACTCATTTTTCAATAAAATCAATAAAATTAGTGCACTAATAGTCAAAGACTTAATACCGTCAATAAATAACATTAACATAATGAAATTGGTTAACTAAGTTGGTATAACAATATACTTATGGTTTGACTTGATTTGTAAATATACATAAGTACCATTAAACTGTAAAAAAATCAGATTAAAGGTTTATTTTATGAAAATGTGATTTCAATTCTGGAATATATTCTTAAATATAATAATCCAATATCTATTAATCAGTTAATGCACTTAAAATATTAGTATAATAATCTATTGGCATAATTGTTTCCAATATTTATGTAAATGTCCAAAAAGCATCTTCTAAATCAAATTTAAGAGTATTGATTAAATAGTTTGCAATAAAATTTTATCCTTAACAATATCCAATCTCAGGATTTCTAATGGAATAAGCAATTAAGACTGTTTCAATTTATTTTTCTATTTACTTTTTTTTTATAGAATCAAGATGATTTAAAGTTCTAACAGAGTCCTATAATCAATAACGATAATATTTACTAAATAGATAGGTTCAAATAATTCAGAAGGATATTTATCCTTTTATTCAAGCAATTTTTAAAATACTCCCCTATTTTACAATTTAATTACTCTAGCTCCAGATAGTTCTAATAAGACCCTTAATATAATAAATAATATACCAATTAATGTTTAGATCACAAAAATCTCCTGTTTTTATTAATTTTTTTACTCTTTTTTTAATCTCTAAACAATAGCATTCTTTAGTGTATAATTATTTTAGATGCTAAAGATTTTAATTTAAAATACAGTGTTAATTTACTCAATTACTTATTCTGGTTTATTTTAAGATTTTGTCTTAATTTATAACTAATCTCTTCTAAATGGTTTGAGTTGATTATTCTCATCTTTTATACTCATTTTCAAAGCTTCTTGTATATCTACTTTCATTTCATCATTTAATATCTTCTAATATATATCGTTTTGTTTATCTATGATGTAATTTAAACGTTGAAGAAGTAAATTCTTTCTTGGCTTTTTTTGCATAATCAATAAATTAATTGAAAAAAAGAAAAATGTATTAACTTAATTATATAAATACAAAAATTATTTATGATAACTATCAACCCCCTAGATTTATAAACCAAAATATTGATAGAATAGACTTAATATAATGATATTTTTAATACAATTTATATTACTTTATAAAATATATTATTATTTTTGCTGATTTAGTAAATAATGGAAAACTAACATCCATTTATAGTATTAATATTAGGAGATTGTAATACAGGGAAATCAACAATAGTTGGAAGATATTTAGAGAATAAATTAGTAGATCCATAATCAACTGTTGGAGTAGCAAAAAGAGAAAGTTAAATAGAAATTGGTAGTAGCAATTAGAAAGCTTAAGTAAAATTCTGATCTAATTAGATATATGATACATCTGGTAATGAAAAGTTTAGAGCTTAAGTTTTGGCTGAATTCAAGAATGCATCAGCTGTTGTATTAGTTTATGATATCACTGATTATCAAAGTTTTTAAAATGTCTAGACCTTATAGAAAGGTATTTAACATATTTATTATGAATTAGAGGTTTTAAGATAGAATCCAAATGTAGATTATTGGATAGTTGTAGGAAATAAGTTGGATTTGAAAGAACAAAGAAAAGTTCATATTGATGAAGGAAAGAAGTTTGCTTCAACAATTGGTGCTAGATTTATTGAATGTTCAGCTTAACAACCTAGCAATATCAATTTAATATTTTTAACTATTTAACAATGGAGTTAGATTAATATTTAACCGAAATATGTCCCAGAGTAAACTTAAAGACTTTTAGAAAAATTGAATAATGATGAATCATAAAAACAATTGTAGACTTCTACTTCAAAAACTAATTAAAATAAATTCAAAAATAAGAATACAAGTTTTTCTTTGATTTAAAATAATACAAATAATATAGTTTCATAATCATTTGATGAACAATAAAATTCATTTAATGTAGATAGTATGTAAGATTATTTTACATAATTATTAAAAAAAGCAGATTTGTAAACTCAAAAAGTAAATTAATGATATTATTAAGTTAGCTGATGTTATAGTAGAAGAAGCATAAGATAATGTAATTTAATCATTAAAATAACAAACTCTAGTAATATCAAGTTCCAAACCATTATATATTCTAGATGATCTTAATTCTCAATTATAAGAAAAAAATGAAGATAAAATATTAATGATGAAAAAGAAACATAAATAATTAGATAAATTAAGAAAGGAAATAGCATAAAATTTATTACTTGTTTAGGAATAAAGAAAGAAGTTAACAACTGATTAAGTTATAGAGAATACATAAACTTAAAAGTTAGAAAGAGAATTATAAAAAAGATTATTAAGTGTTGAACGAAATATGGATTTTTTGAAAACTGATATATTACTATCTTAAAAAACTTTGAAGTTTAGTACTAATAAAAATAATTTTTTATCTAATGATTAATCATAAATTGTCAAATAACATATTAATTAAATTCAAAATCCAGAGCATATTAAGGAATAGAATGAATAAATTATTAAAATTAAAAATGAAAGAAAGAAATTAGAAGAATCAAGAAATCATAGATTTAAATAACATGTTGACAATTTAGAAGCTCTCTAAAAATAAGAAAAAGAAATTAGGCAAAAGAATGAATAAGATTTAATTCAAAAAAGAAAAGAAAAAGCTATGTAAAAAATAGCTTCAATGGATAAAATAAGATAAGAAAGATCTTAATAAATGATTAAATAAAATGAATAAGTTAAATAAATTATTGGAGCAACACCTTTACATGTTAAATTAGAAAATGTATTTTAAGAAAAGATTAATAATTCATAATTAGAAGAACATAAATTAAAATTGAAATAAATTAGAGATCTACATTAACCTATAAGAATCAATGATTTAAAATAATGGGAAGAAAATTATGAAAAAAGAAGGAAATCATAAGAAGAAATAAGAAATTAAAAAATTCTATAAAATAATTAAATATCCTATTAAGCATCTTATGAATCCTCTATTTATAAATAAGTTAAAGAAGAATAATTTAAATAATTAAATTATAAAGAATAAACTCACAAAGATTTGTTATTAAAGTAATAAGTTAAATAAGAATTTTTAAATAAACTTAAAGATTATCTTCCTTCTATTAGTCCAGAAAAGTAATAGGAATTAGAATAAATCATTAGTAAAGCACATCATAAAATCAATTTTTATGAATTCATAGAGATGACAAAAAAAGTAAAATTAAAGGGTGTATTTTTTGATAAAGAAGGAAAAATACTAGAAAGAAATGTTGATGTAAAATTCTTATGTACATAAGATAGGAAGAATATTATGAGAAAATAAAAGAAAACGAAAGAAATGAAGAACAAAATGCTAAAGCAATAGGAAATAAGTATCTAAATGATATAAGGAAAATTACCAAAAAGCCTAGTTAACATGAAAGTGTTGATAAACTATAAAGCTAATCAAATCCAGAATAAGGATATTAATAAGCTGTTAGGAATCCAAAATAAAATAAATTGAATGAAATCAAATCACATTGGAAATTAAAACCAAAATTAACTTTTGAAGAAACAGATCTTGAAAAGATAATTGAAGGCAATGAAGGTATAAATGTTTATCTATTGAAGTTGATGGATTCTCAAATCACCATGTTATGTAAGAGGCAAATAAATTAGCATTTGAAGCAGTCAGAAAAATATAAATTATTGAAGCCAAGGGATAAGGGAAAGAATGTTTTAAAGATATGGAATCTGCAGATAAATTATTAATTAATTCAATCAAGGTTGATATTTAAAAACATTAATTTTTAGGCTAAACTTACTTTAATGGAAAAGGAACTTAAATCTGAAAATAGAAGAATAGAAATACCTACTAACCACAAGAGAGGTAGAAGTAATACTAAATAACATTCCTGAACATATTTTACATATTCATTAAAACTCATTAAAATATTACTATAAATCATATAAAATTTTAATGATTGTATTCAATTTCTATTTAAACATAAGTTAAATTGATTATAATTTATTTAAGAAATAAAAATATCAAATAGGCAACTCATTCATAAAGAAACTTTATAAAGTCATAATTTAAATTATATATATATATCAAATAATTTTTCATATTAATTAATCAAATCTAATCTGAATACAATCCATATAAACCAAATGAAATAGAAATAATAGCAAAGAATATTGAAAAAATTAATGTGAACCATGCAAAGCATTTCTTATATATATCGGCATCAATCTTAAATTACTTATCCAAATATAAAATTGATGGTATCAGAAATGTTACAAAATTTTATGAAGTAGATCCCATTAAACAACTTAATAGTAAAATTGGAGGTTTAGCCATGGCAAAAAGGAATGCCAATAGATAAACAATAATAGTCACAAAGAATGAAATCTTTTAATTCTACTTAAGTTTAGCCTCTTCATGTATAGCAAATGATTATCTAAATTTATGATTCATAGTCTATGATTTTTTATTGACTTTTTCATCTTCCTTATGAAAATCACCATCAGTTATTAACATAAATTCCACATTCTTTTCTTTTGGAATTAATGGTTTTTTGTCCCATATATTGAGTACTAAAACAGTTACATATGGAATGTATTATAATAATTATAATTAGGCACTTATTGCAATTAAAATATAGAATATATAGAAATAGGAATTATCTAAAGGTTGATCAAAGTTTTTGGATTGATAAACCATTCTAATTAAATTTCCATATAATGATTAAAGATCAATATTAACAGAACTAAATGCTATAGCTGCCAAAATAGAGAATGTTAATTCAATAAAAAGTAAAAGCAATGAACCAAATAATGCTCCTTGTTTTAATTTCTTTTCTATATCATCATCATTTTCAAATCCCTTTTCTGATACTCTTCCTGTAAAAAATTATGAATGATAAGCAAAGGCCATTAAAATTGTTGGAGTTGAAATAAAGGATTAGACAACTTTTTGACTTGAAGGATATAAAGTGTTGTTTATTATATGGGAAATGTCAAAAGATGCTATTATAATAAATAAAATAGAAAAGACACCCAAAATTCTAGCAATTGCAACTATGTAAACTGGATATTTCCATTTAACAAAAAATGGAATCATCAATAGACTTCCAATGAATTAAATGAATTGCTATGAGGCTAATGATTCTGCCCACTTAAATTTATTAATATGTTTACCTAATCTTTAATATTATCTTTTGCCATCATATATATTAGGGATTATATGGAAGACTGAAATACACTCATCAATAAAACTATGTAGAGATATGCATTAAATATCATTATGCCACGATATATATCAGCTGAATATTTTGGCATTTGAAATAGTTCAAATAACTTTGTAAGAGTTCCTTACTTCTTCTTGGATCGAGCATAATACTTAAGATCCAAAAGAAGTAATGATTAAAAGAAACTCAAAATATAGAAAAACAAGCAACCAAATACTCCAAATATTATCCCAATCATTTAAAAATAAAAGGGTAGAGTTAATGTACTAAATACAAAGGAAGAATTGATCACTCGGAGCATAAAATTGAAAGTCTCATTACCTTTCTATCTATGTCTGCGAGGAGATAGCATTGGACTACTAATATCACCAGCTGAATGCCTTATTATTTAATAATCTACTCTAGCATATCGGATGAGCTCGAATTCTTCTTCTTCATTTAATTAAAATTAATAATGAAAAGAACAAAAGAAACTATCTTTAGACAACATCCTGAATGGTAATAAAGACAAGGTATAAGTGGTCTTAAGGAATTCGATGGTGAAGATTTATGTATGTCTTCTCATTTTATGTTCGTTAGAATATGATGCTCGAAATAAATATAATAAAGAGTAACAGAAGCAATGGATTTAAGAATAAATTGAAGAAAAGAAAAGAAAATAAGAATAAGAGAAAGCAGAGGAAATGGCCTATGCTTAACAAACTTTAGAAATCAATAGGTTTAGAGGAATGCTGTAAGATAACTTTGCAGCCAGAAAAACTGATATAGGAGTTGCTACTAAACAAACTAATCTATAATTTGTACTCATTTTATTCTAAACTACTAGGCTAAAGAAAAGAAAGACAAAGAAGAAAGAGATAAATAAGAGAAGTTATAATATGAAAAAAATGAAAGAGATTTATTATAAGAACGTGGACGCAAATAACCCTATAATGGATGATATAAATGATTTTATTATCAAAAATAAAACTTATATCACATTCTAAAATAAATGTTCTTCCCAATATTTTTATACATAATTTCTATATATCATTCTAAACATTTATTATTATAACATTAATATAATGTTTAATCATCAATAGAATTGAAAATACTTCATTTTCTATTATAATTCAAGTTCATGAAATTTTAGAATAATTTAAACACTTTGATTATCAAAATTATGCATCTTAAATTCAATTAATGGGATTATTAATTATATATTATAATGATTTTATACTTATTTTCAATGTATACTCTTTAAATATAAATTCAGTAACTTTTCGGAATTATTTATTTATTTGATCTATCAATAATTTATTTATATTAGATTTTGTGATTTTAGTTTATATACTATATAATCAAATTTGTAAAATCTTATACTGAATTTTTAATAATTTCCCTATTGTTTCATTATATTTACTTTCAATATAGATTTATAAGAATTAAAATTAATATATTAAACAAATGTGGATTCCATTCTTTGTTTCTTTGAATAAATTATAAAAATCTAAACACAAATAATCTACTAATCAAAATTTAAAAATAAATATTAATTTTATAACAGACCATAATGCAAATGAAGCGAGTTATACCAAATCCAATAGATAATTTTCATACAGAGCCTCGTTCATCATAATAATCTTGTCATGTGACTAAATCTAAACCAATAATACCCACTACTCCCCTTTAATAATCAAAACCTAATAATTTAATTTAATCCTTAAATGGATTGTGTAAATACTTTAATCAGAAAGAAGAGAGTAAATAAATTACTTATTATGCTCCAAAAAGCATGTAAAGATCATCTGCTTCATTATCACCCAGAGAAATAATGGCTGCCAATATTTAAGATAATAGTCCTCTTTTGGTAAAGTAACTGTTATATGGTAAAAAGGATCAGAAAGAGAATTTTAATCCTAAAGTAGGTATGAGCTCAATGGAAGTAAAATAAGTGCCTTAATTAAGCATTAATTAAGACTAAAAATTAGTTAAGATTAATGATAGTAGCCATAAAAAAAGTATGGGTAAATTTGCTAGGAACTAAAAATCTCGAAATGCTTCTGTATAATATCATGAAGATTGGAAATTAAAATATGAGGAATTATAACAAAGTTTATTTGAAAGAATTCAATAATTAGAAAATGAATTAGAAAATATGGAGAAAAATAGAAAAATTGATTAAATGCATTCTGATTAATAAACAAATCAATATATTGAACAATTACAATATATTATTTCTGAAAAGGATTAAGTGATTTATGAATAAGAATTAAAAAATGAGAAATTACAAAATATTATAGATATGTAATAAAAGGAATTATAAAAATATAAGGAAGGCAAATATAAAATAAATGATACTAATGAGATTTAAAGATTATAGTAAATAGATTAAAAATTTCAATAAATTAAAGGACATTTACCAGCACTTAATATTACTCTTAGAAATATTTAATCAATATTTGATGTTGCCTCATCAGAATAATAAATAAATAATTTATCTCTATCCTCTGTTTCTATGGTTGAATTGATTAATGAATTTAATTAAGGTGTAGAAGAGAGTACATAAAAGTCAATTAAAAGTAATACTATATTGACTTCTAATCTTCCTGACTCAAAACAAATAAACCTTTCAGAGATTCTAAATAGGAAGAGAAACTGATGATTTCAATAAAATTTACAAAAATTATAATTTACTTAATTAAAATTGATTGAAATATCTCTTAATAAGAATTCTATTTATGAATTTATGGATTTCTTGTTGAATTTAATAATTTAATAAATAGTATAAATTTTATATATAAATGGACTTGCATGAATACAAAGAAAATTATTATGATGCAAATATAATGAAAAGAAGAAGAGCTTAAGATAAAGTAATGGTTGCTCCAATCCTTGAAGTCTTTATGGATATTTGTAAAAAATTAGATTATGTAATCAAAATTAATTTAAAAAGAGACATCAAAAGAATATTTATAGATGGTGATACCAATTAATGAATAAAGAGAAGCTCTTTAAAATACAGATTAAATTATTATATTAAATTACTTAAAATAGATAGCTATTTATTTGATAAAATCTAAATTAGAATTAGAAGATAAATTATGTTCTCTTGGGGATAGCAAATAATTTGAAATAGAGTTATAGAAAATGGAAGCAGATATAAGATAACATATAAGAGTTCAATAATAACTCTAAATTTTATTAGAATAAGCTTAACAAAAGCTAGATGAATTTGAATCTGAAAAACTTAAATCAGAATAATTTATAACTGAATTAAAAAAAAGTCTTGATAATAAGGAAAAGGAATTGATGATAATTAAAAATGAACTTTAAGACACAAAACATAAGGGAAATCAAAAGACTCCATTCTAAGCAACTAAAACTGAGCCTATTCAATCTTCTATGGACCATTTAGAAAATTTATAACTTTTCACTCTAGTAGAGAATTCTCCTAACAAAAATAATTTTAATTAAGTTTAAGCTGCCATTCGTAAAGGTCGTAATCAATAATTAAGTAAAGAACCATAAAAGCCTAAAGGTGATAACACTCCTTAATTGAGTAAGTGTTGTTCCATAATAAAAGAATCTTAGAATCAAGACTCCCCAGATAAAATAGCACGAAAATATTCATAGCCAAATTATATGGAGATCAATGCACTTAGATAATTAATCAAAAAACCTTGGTAAACAAAATTATTTATTTATAAAGTCCATTAAATTAAAGAAATGAACCTTAAAGTTTTAGAAGTATTAGTTAAGAACCTTCACGTATCCCTAAAAAATGCTGATTTATAAAAGATTTATTTTTAATATTAACATTAATGAATTCTACAAAGTCAGAAATACTTTTTGCAGGATTCAATTAAGATTCAAGTAAACTATTCAAAAATAATCTAGGCATGTTTTGTGTAGGTACTGACACTGGATTTCGAGTTTGTAATGCATTAAATTCAACTGAAAAATTTTAAAGAGACTTGAAAGGAGGTATTGGTCATGTAGAAATGCTATACAGAAGCAATATTTTAGCATTAGTTGGAGGTGGTTTATAACCTAAATATCCAGATAATAAAGTGATCATATGGGATGATCGTAAAAATAAAATTTCTATTTAGATCTTGTAAAATGTATTGGTGAAATGAGTTTCAGAACTAAAATAAAAAATGTTAAATTGAAAAATGATAGAGTAGTTGTTGTTCTTGAAAAAAAAATATTTGTATACAATTTTACAGACTTGAAACTACTTGACTAAATTGAAACATGTCCTAATCCAAGAGGTATTTTAATAAAATTAGAATAAGGAATTTGCACTATTAATACAGAAGGTGATCATACAATTTTGGCCACATTAGAAAAATCAGTTGGGAAGGTTTTTGTAAACAATTATGACGCTAACAAAGCTTATTGTATAGAGGCTCATGTTTCTCCAATTTCATATCTGCAATTGAATTCTTCAGGGACAAAATTGGCTACTTCTAGTGAAAAGGGCACTGTAATTCGTATATACGATACAAATTCTGGGTATGTGAATATATTTAAAATAGATAAATTTCATAAGAACTTCGAAGAGGGAATGATTATGCAACAATAACTAGTTTAGCATTTGATTTTAGATCATAATGGTTAGGTTGTGCTTCAGATTAAGGAACAATACACATTTTTGCAGTCAATTAAGAAGGATAATAATAAGAATTGTAAACTTAGAATTAGGTTTCCCACAATCCAAAGAGTAAATTTGAATTTCTAAAGGGATTCATTCCAATATTGGGATCTGAATGGAGTTTTGCTCAATTTAGAGTGCTCGATACTAAGTGTAAAGTGTCATTTGTGCCAGATGAACACTAATTGATTGTGATTTCATATGAGGGAAAGTACTACAAGGCATAGTTTGATCCTTAAAAAGGTGGGGAATGCATAAAAGTGGAAGAGAAATACTTGATTAGTGACAAAGTTTGATTTAATATGTTAAATAACTCATAAACAAATTAAATTCTTATATCAAAAATATTTGTAGCTTAATGTCATCAGGATTATGAATAAGCTACAGCTCTTTTAGAATAGTTAACAGGAAATTTAGTTGAGAATTTGAATATGTTCAATAAACATCCAAAAATCCACAAAATACTTTAAGACAACTTCGAAATATTCCCTGAAAATTATTTAGTTTAACCACAATAAATGGATGAAGGTATTGAACAATATCATAAATATTTGGAGTAAATTTGTAATTAAACAAGTAAGGAAGGTAAATGATTGAATAATGTAATAGAGAAGAAAACTAAAAACAAGAATCCTTGGACTGAAGAAGAAAGAAGATTATTTAAATAAGCAATAAAAGAAAGTTCATCAAAAGATTGGAAAGCTATGGCAGCAATCATAAAAACACGATCCCCTCCTTAAGTTCGTTCTTACTATTAAAAGTATATGAAAAAGAAAAGATAAAAATTAAAGACAGAAAACAAAAATGAATGAATAAATAATTATATATATTTATAATAATTAATATATATTATATATCAATAGAATATATAGATAATTAAATAGAAAACCAATGCAATCTAATAGCATGAATGACAACCAACACTATCCCATTTGCATTCTGTATTTTCTACAACATAGCTAAAACTAAGACATTAAGTTGCATATGTAGCTTTACCGCATGTTTATTGATGACAAGAATTGAGATTTTGACTCCAAAAACACCTTGGATGATTTTAACAATGTAATTTTACACCAAAATCACTACAAGCAAATTCAACACATCCTAAATGAGAAGGATAACATTGTTATTGACTTAATTTATTAAAACTTGGACATTCTTCTATACTATAATCGCTGCACGTCTTAATCTAACACTACTCATCATCCCATTTACAATACTATTTCTAACATGATTTACTATATGTTATATCTTCGCATTTTTCAAAAGCAATACAAGAGTCTCCGTTTTCTCCATTTAAAACGCATCCACTCTTATATGAATCAACAATTTAAATAGCTCCAACACAAAATTCTACATCATAATCTTGGCACAATCTCTGATCAGCATCCGATACACATATTTTTGATTAATAATCCCACCGGCAATCTATTTCCTAACAGTTTTCTTCGTTAGAATCAACCCTATCATTTTCTTACAATTCCTCACACCCTGACAATTCCTTACAAAACCCTTCCTTAAGGTCCCAATAACATCTTAATTATCCAGCGAAATATGAACAATCCTCACTTGTTCTTTCAAGGCAATTTATTTCTTCACAGATGCCAGATTTTGTTTCAAAATAGCATCCTCTTGCATCTCTACATAAGTCCTCAAAATATATCTCGTTGCATTAACATTTCTTGGCCATAGAGATATAGAGAAAATATACAACACAAAATAATAATGCAATCATTTTTATTATTTAATCACCATACAATTATACTAACTTTAAATTTATGTATCATCATTAAATTTTACTGAAAGGTATATATCTTTCATTTTAAGTAGGATATGAATCAACTAAATTTATAAGTCTTTAAAAAATTCATATTAAACGAAATTTCCTACTAATAATTTTATTTAATATTATAAGGTATTTGCAACTAGGCTTAGAAAATGAATAATATTTATTATCATATTAATGAGAAATTATTTATTATGGGAATAATATCTATTAAAAATATTATTTATATTGTTATTCTAGAAATTATTCAATATTGACTATCAATAGTTAAAATAATAAATTGTCTCTTAAATTTCATGTAAAGATAATTAGAATTAAACTTTGTCTTCAGGTGAATTTTTAATTGCAACTATATATATATAAACAAAAAAAATTTTATTTTTTCCTTTAATCAAATTCAATAATCCAAATTCTAACAATCTATTAAGTTCTTAATTAGTGCTATTATCAAAAACTTAGTACATGAAATTCGGAAAATTTTATAAAAAAAATTTGAATAATAATTCAAAAATAATCAGACCTACAACAAATTCAGGGATAGAATAGAGTTGATCAATTTAAATTCAAAGAAACATAATTTAAATAACAAATAATAATTGCTTTTAAGGATATAGGTTTAAAATTAATCAAAAGCTAAATTATTAATCTTAAAATCTCTCATAGTGACTATCTTTTAATATTTATAATAATTCTATCATTTTTTTTGATATTAAAATCAGAAAAGCATTAACCTTCTTTTACAATAACCCCCCTAATCAAAAAATTTACTGCGTCAGGAACAAAATCTACAATTTCATATGTTGAAAGACTTTTGATAATTTCAAAGTGGGGATTAATTAGAATTGAGTTATTAGAATTATAAAAGGATTTTACTTAAATTGAAAATTATTAAGTAAAATTTTTATCTATGAGACCTTTAATATTTAGCACAGCCATTTATTTGATACCAATCTCAATCAAGGACTGTGAATTATCAATTATATTATTTTTATAATATAAACGTTAATGACCAATTGGAATATTATATAATTCTTGAATTTCTTACTTTATATTTTAAATTGTCTCAAACTCTGAAGATTCTATAATTATAATTTTGCCTGATAAGGTTTTTGCTAAAATTATCGGTTTAGATAAATTAACTGTTAATTCAAAGTTTTGAAATTGTACTAAATTCTAAATCTATTAGTTTCGTTAAAGAGGTAAGTTATTTATTAATATTGAAGAAATCACCTTATAAGGAATATCGAAATGATATTGGATTTCATGTATGATATTTTCAAAAGTAAAGTTTGGATTCAATCTTATTTATGTAGGTTTCTCTTCAATGTTAAAGAGATTTATTCTAGCTTAATTGATGTCCAATAAGAATATAGCATCTCTTTCTAATTTTAAATCTTATAATTTTTCAAACTCCTATAGAACTCTCCCATAATAAATGATTTTTTATCCAGAAGGCTCAATGCCCTCCTATTGTTGTATTTATTATTTAATTGTTAAAATAGTGTCAGAAGGTAAAAATTAAAACTAAAATTACTATGAATATTGAACTAATAATTTAATGCTAATTTTTTTAATTTTTTTAGTAGTTAATATATCATTTGACCAAATATTATTCTCAAACAAGGTTGTATTTAAATTTTGTATTTCTTTGTGATCCACATAAATTTAATCATCGCCAACACCAAACTCCAATTTTAAGTCATTTATTGTTTTATGAATAGGAATAGTTACTGTAATAGTATTATTTTAATCTCTATCTATATTTACTTAAACATTAATAGAATTTTAATCCTTAAATGTTTTTAATATATTTAAGAAATCTTTTGAAACAGTATCTACAATCTTTTTCAAATCTTCAATAATTTTGTAATTATTTTAGAAATCATGAATCAAAATATTTGAAAACATTTTTAGTTCACTATAAGACAAAGGTCTTGGACCTTATGAAATTAACTTATCAATTTCTAATTGAATTAAATTAAGAGGGTTTTCTTATAGTATGACTTTGCACTGCTTAAATAGTTAAGTCAATGATTCAAAAATTGTTTATTTCATCCTCTAAAGATCAATGATTTGATTCCTTTATTATTCTAACTTTTTATAAAACCCTTCCAAAGTTACTAATTCATTTTATTTTATATTATTGTAAGCATCACATCACATGATATCAAACATTAGCAACAGATTTTTCTTAAAGGAAACATCTTAGAATTCAGGGATATCATTGAGATAAGTTAGGATGGATGATGAGTACAATATTCTTCATATTGAAGCATGCAATGAGCAATTATTTTTAATAAATAATTAATAAAAAAAATGTAATATAAAAATTATGGATTTTTAATATTTTACTAATTATAGAATCATAATCATAAAAAATATAAATATTAGTTGTCTATTTTAATATATAAGAATAGGAATTTGATCAATAATTATCTAAATAATAAAACCTAAATAAAATCTATTACAGGAATATCAATAATATCTAAATCTAAAATTTTGTATCCAACCTTTTATATAATATATAATTCTTCTAATTCATTCTCAATTGAATTACATCCTTGTGGTCTAAATTAAATAAAAGAATTATAAGTTATTGATATCTTAAAAATGTCAGTATATTATAAATAATACTTAAAATATATTATCAACTGAACAATGCAAATATATAAGTTGTTATATAGTATTTTAAACAATAATGAAATAATCATAAGTGAACAAATTTCTAGCAAATATGACAAATAGATAATATCTATAAAGTGTGGCATCTCCTACAACAACTGCCCCAAGTAAACATAAAAAGAATGGCAGCTCAACTATCATAACTGGAAATAAATATTTGGTATATGCTAAACATTCTTCCAGACTACTCAAAGACTCTTCTTCTAAACTTCCACTTTTGACAACAGTTATGAAAACAGAATCTTAAGATATTCCAAAAACAGCAAGTGTGATAACACGTAAAACAAGTGCAAATTTAGGAGACTTTCGCATTACATAATTACATCATAGAAATAAAACTGAGACTATTCTACTATAAAATAACTTCAATATTTCTAAATAAGAAGAACTTAAAGATAATTTTGAAGAAATATAAAAAGATGAATAACCTTAAATACTTTAAGTTTAAAAATAAAATGAACATATATAATAATAAGTTCCTTCTATATCTCATATAAGTGATTCAATTAAATTTTAACCAAAAGTACAATTAGCAGAAGTCTTAGGTGAGTAATATCATTTTACATAAATTAGTTATAATAGTTCTAAAATTACTAAAATTTAAATTAAATCATAGATTAATGAAATTGAATCATTAAATGAAAAGAGTTGTCATCTAATGAGAAAACTTACATAATTATTAAATACACATAGAGAAAAATAAACTTTATTTGATCTTGAAATAAAAAAAAAAAAAGAAACTCTTAATTTAACAGATCGTATTTTTTCTTAAACTTTGAGTAATATGCCTGATGAAAGAACTCCAAAAATTAATGAATCAAAATTTAATTAAAAATTAAGTACTATTGCAAATAAATAATCAAAAATAAATCATAATTATAGTGTTTAAGAAACTGAATCTCTAACTCCTTTAAAAACAATTGTAGATGCTTTAAAAGATAAAAAGAATGACAGGAAAGACAATAAAGAAAAAATTAAGACTGAACTTTAATAAACAATTCAATAAATATCAAATAATAAACTAAAAATAACAGTTATATATGAAGAGAATGAATAATAAATAGAATTTCAATTACCTAGTTATATAAATGAAGTTTAGTCTAACCAAGAATAAATTGAAATTAAAGAAATTAAAGAAACCAAATAATCTAATATTTATTCTTTAGTTTCAAAATAAATGCTTCAAAAGTAAACGATGTCTCAATATATTCTAGCAAATTTGCTTTGAGACTAGTCAAAAAGTTTGGAGATAGAGTCATCTAAACATAAGAAGACAATGATGCAATTGAAAATTTTAATTCTTTTAAAGCATCTTAATTTACAAGATATTATCTATAAAATCATGTTTAAAAATGTTTAGAAACTAAATATGAAACAAAAATTGATCTAGATGGTATTTAATCTAATAAAAATGAAATATTTGATTATCCTGTATGTTTAGAAACCTATTATGAAATGCTTAGTAAAAGTTCTGGATAAGTTGGAGTAGATTAATATAATATATAAATCAATGTAAATATATCTTCAATATAAGAAAAGCAAAATTAAAAAACTATATGAAATTAACAATATCTTCTACTAAGTATCTTCAAAATATTTTGACATTCATTAAATGGATAATAGTATTTTAAGTCCTTCTGGATCTTAATTAGATTTAAGTGATCTTGAAATGTAAAACTACTTTAAAATTAATTACATTTATTATATCTTAAATTTAGTTTCAGTAAATGATTTAAAGTAAGCTTAATTAAAGTTAATTGTCAATACTATAGATGATGAAACCAAAAATAGGTTCTTACATGAAGAGTTAATGAAATTCCCACAAATCATAAATGTTATAATTCAAAATTAAGAAGATTTTGATATCCAATGTATCATTGTTTTTTATAAAGAGAATTATAGTTGATCAATCAATTAGAAACCCAATTGACTTCAATAGATCAAACCCTAATCAAAAGTTAATTTTCAACAAAGTTTAATTTTATTTCGGTTGGTTTATTTGAAGATTATTTTAGTCACTAAATATCTGCTCTAGAAAAAATATATATTGAATATTGTAAAACCATGAGAGATCTAGATAGAATCAATACTAAAGATAGAATCAAAACTGAACAACCCTCTAATCTACACATACCTTCTATGTCTAGAAGCCGAGTACCTTCTCCAACAGGCTCTGTATTTATATGAAATTATAAGAAGAGTGAATCCAAAACCTTATAGAAGGAATTAAATCCAATGATAACTAAAGGATTATTTTTAAAGAAACATTAAAGACAAAAAAATTTATTGACCACTTAAAAATTTGCTTCATCCACAAAACTTATATAAGGAAGTTCCAGTAATTTATAAACCTTATTAAATGCCAATACAAACACAAATACAATTTCTAATCAATAAAAATCTTAAAAGTTCTAAACTCAATAAAAAGATACTAAACCATAAGTCAATAATGAATTCAAAAAATAGATTTAATTGAAATAACAATTTAACTAATAATCATCTATGGATCCTTCTTCCTTGTTATTTCGAAATATGTTATTATAGGAAAGCTCTTAGAATGATAAATCAAACATTGAAAGAGTATTCTCCTTAATTGAAGATCATAGATTAATAGATTTGAAAGATTTATTCCATCATGATCAAAATATCAATATCAATACTCAAGATTAAAATGGAAATACATTTTTAATATGGGCAGCTAGAACTGGAGCAAGAGATGTTATATAATTTTTATTGCGTTAAGGAGCAGATAGTTTAATAAAAAATGTAAAAAATAATATTCTAATTAATTTAGAAATCTGGTATAAATGCTATTGAAATGGCTATCAATCACTACCAATATCAAGCAGCAGATGAAATAAATAGATTTGGTAGATCAAATTCTTACATAGCAAATTGATAAAATTTGAAATTTAATTTAAATATATTACTTAAAATGCATTGAGAAATTATAAATGTATGATTATCTTCCCTAAAACCATTATTCCAAAAGACTTAATATATCAAAAAATGGAATTGTCTATAAGAGTAAAAAATAAATTAATTACATAAGAGTATTTAGAAAATTTTGGATAAAAATATATATTTTTAAGTAAGATTAGGCTAAAAATTTATATAGGATAGATTAATACAATTAGAACTTGTAAATACATAAATTTACATCATACATTTAAATCAACTATATATCAAATTATCTCGTTGTATTCCTTAGCTAAATACAATTATTCTTATCAGCATTCTTTCTAAATTTGGTAATAATTTTTAAGGCATAAATAAATAAGTAAAGATTTAACAGAAAATTTGTAAAAAATGTGGGATTTTGTAATCATATTGATCATATAAATTTTTAAATACTAACATAGTCAATAAAATCTTATTAATCTGAAGGCTATGAATCTAAGTATTAATTTCTTATAGAATTTCTCGATTTTTTTTATTGAGGAATTGCTAAAGTTTCATTTACTCTTAGTGATTAATTGCATTTTTTATTGAGATTTTCAGTCTTTTCTTATCTGATTGATAATTATGCCTTAGGTTTTACTTACTTAATTCTTGGGGTGAGATTAACTTACTTTAATACTAAAAGTCGAGAGCTTTCCAAAAAGGATGGAGATTTACTTGCAGGTGTTACTGGTAAAGTTGTCATATGTCTTAAAGTCAAAAATTCTAATTTTTGATTTTGGCTTTATGATGTTGTTTTTTATCTCTAAGTCTTTCTTGCTCCTACAATAGTAAATTAAGGAAATCTATTTGGAAGCTCAAATAAATGCATTCCAATAATCATCTTCTATCTTTTTTATACTTCACAATATGTGACTGTTGGTTTAAACATAAAAAAAATACATAATATTTATTAATAGTGAATAGGAATATTTCAATTCATTTCCAAGCTAAAAGATTTATTAAATAGGACATAAATTCTTTAGTTAATTTAAAACAACAATAAGTTAAATTACCATAGATTTGCTATTTTTTAGTTAAGACAGATATTAATAAATCTTTTAATTTTTTACTCTATCGGTTTTAATTAATTTAATAAAGAATTTTTCATAAAATTATAAGGATTTATAAATACCTATTATGTATTTTTTACAAATAATTAACTATGTATATTTATAAACAATATAAATATGAAATACTATCACCTTATAAAATCTATAATGGTTATTAATAATTATTGATAACAAACAAGATTTAATATTTAGTATTTTAATAAACAAAAATGACCTCAATAACTTATTTATAATAAGTATATATATATATATAATGATAGTTTTAATTTTATCTAAATCATTGAAAATATTTTGATAAATAAATGAAATTTAATTACTTAATCTTTCTTTCAAAATGAAAACAAACATAAAATAGATAATTTGTATTTTTGATTTTAATAAATATTTTTTATAATTAATTTATATATGCATTTGAACATTCTAGGGACTAGAAAACCCAGTTAGATTAGTAGTCCAACATCATTAAAGAAACCTGTGATATCTTAACTTCTCATTAATTTCAGACAGCCTATCAATGTTCCTAATAGTTCATAGGTATCACCACAGAATTCTGAGCAAAATCTTCAAAAAGCATTACATTCTCATAAAGGATCTTAGATTGATGTTGCAAATTTAACAAAATTGATAAGATAAAGTAAATCACCAAATTTAGAAATGAATGAAGCATAAAACAATTAGAATTAAAGCACATAATAATTATAGGCATTATTTGCAAAAGCAAGAGAAATTACTTAAAGTAAATCAAAACCACCAATAATTAAGCAATAAGTCCAATCAATTTAAACACAATCAATAAATTAATTAAAAGAACTATTTATTGATAATTTTTATTGTAGAAATACATTTCATTTTCATTTTGTTGTTGGTATAGGAGGTTTTGGTAAAGTATGGAAAGTTGAACATAAGAAAACTGGATAAATATATGCAATGAAAGAGATGTCTAAAGCATTGTAAAAATATTAGTTATCATAGAATTATTACAAAAAAAAGTGTTAATTCAGTTATGAATGAGAGAATACTTTTGAGTGAATTAAAACATCCTTTCTTAGTTAATATGAATTACGCCTATTAAGATAGAGAAACACTTTATTTAATAATGGATTATATGTCTGGAGGTGATTTAAGGTATCACATTGGAAGAATGAGAAGATTCAATGAAGAGTAAACTAGTAAATTCAAAACTATTATTTTGAGGGTTCTTTGTGGCTTGTATATTCTTGAGTCTTGAATATGTGCATGATAATAAAATAATTCATAGAGATATCAAACCAGAAAATTTAGTATTAGATAATAAAGGATACGTTCATTTGACTGATTTTGGTATTGCAAGAATTATGAAACCAGAGAATTCAAATGATACAAGTGGTACTCCAGGATATATGGGTAGAAATTAGAAAAATATTTTAGCTCCGGAAGTGATGTACAGATAAAATCATACATATGCTGTGGACTTTTATGCTTTAGGAGTTATTGCTTATGAATTTATGTTAGGAAGAGTATTTATTAATATAAATCTTAGAGACCGTATGTTGGAAGATCTAGATAAGAAATTAGAGATTAAATTATGGCCAAATAGGTTTAAATTAAGAAATCTGAATTACCTGATAATTGGTCATTAGAAGGAGCTGATTTTATAAATAGAGTAAGTCTAATATAAATTAATTAGCTACTTTAAAGGAAACCTTAATAAAGATTGGGTTTTAATGGTAGTTAAGAAATCAAACAACATCCTTGGTTTTAGAACTTTCCTTGGTAAAAATTATAAAATTTTGAATTAATTCCTCCATTTTAACCAAATGTATTCATTTTTATAATATAATTAAGAGGACAGAAGATAATTTTGATTAAAAATAAATATTAATTGAAGATGAAGAGAATAACGAATTGATCTAACAGAACCTTTTAGTTTTAAAGGATCCTTCCTCTTTAGGTATTAATAATTAAATCATTAAGAATTATTTTAGGGTTATGAATTTAATGCTAATCAGAGTATTAATAAAAATTCATCAACAACTGATTAATCTTCAAGTTCATCATCTAAGCATAGTAGAAATTTCAGTTAGAATATTGAAAAATAATAATTCTTTGAACATGCTCATAAATGATTTAAATAATCCTATTCATTTAGTATATTATAATTAGTTATAATTTATATATAATATTTAATAACCATTATTAGTTATTCAGAATTAAATAGTCCTTGAATTTCTCAGTAATGTTTATTTGATCTAGTTTTCCCTTTAAAGATATGAGCTATTTTAAGATTAAATTTGAATTCCTAGATTTATAATATTAACATGTCTTTTATAATATGATATTCAGTAAATTATAAATCTTAATTAATTAACCTACATTTTAGGCTTCTCTAATTATGTATTTTCAAAGAATGGCACTACTTAAGCATCTTATTAATCTTTATTAGATTGTTTATTGTGTAGAGAAAATAACAACCATAGGCAAACTTGATTAATAACTATTTCTAACCAATAAAATATATGATTATCAATTTAAATTTTGAATTGAATCCTATAATTAAGAATTTGATATGACTCACTTGATATTCTCTATTTGTAACATTAATTATCTTATAGAATAAATGATGAGAGAAAAGATTAATTCAATATAAAAATTATATGAAGATGCATATTTTTTAATAATCCTATTTATGAATAAAAATGTTAATTAAAGAAGATTTAAACTAACCTGAAACTAAATCATAGATATTATCAGCTAAAGAATAGTATTTATAAATGACAAATAAACTAATTCTTAAGTTAATGAGTTAAATATCCTTGATTTAGAATTAAAAAAAAACAAAGAATGAACTAATCCAGAGTATTGAACATTTTTGTGAGAATGAAAATTAAGATTGGTAACTAAAATAATAAGATAAATTGATAGTTCAACCCCTGATTTTCAAATTTAATCTATTACAAAAAGAAAAAACTTGATAATTAAAACATCATCAAATACAATTTATAAGTGTTATTGTCATGGTGAGAATTTTTAATCATATTAAGCTTTGGGAGGACATCAAACAAAAAAAATAAAATAATGATTTAATATAATAATATATAATGATTTGAATTATTTTTTTTTTAATAATACTATTATTTTATAAAAATGTCAAATGTAATAGAAATTGATATTACAGGCTGTAATTTTAGATAGAAAATGAAAATTAATGAAATTTTTGTATAAATCACTCAATGTTTATCTAGATTTTAAGGTATTTTATTTCTACATTTGTTTAGTTCAATATAAGTCCAAATTATTCTTAAATCTTCAGGCTCTAAATATTTAAATTATTAATCCTCAAATGCCATAATTCTTTTAAAATCATTACTCACATCATCGAAATTAAATTGATGATACATTAATAAATTTTCTAATAGGTCATCATGGTCTATTGTCCAACCTTCTCTCTTCTACTACCATTCTCTTAGCTATTATGTTTTTTTATCAATTATTGGTATTTAAGAACCTGAATCCAAGTTAATAATAAATTTGGATTATTGATTTGACTATAAGTATTCTTATTCTTCATTTTCTGATTCAATTTTTTAATTATTTAAATTGATTTCAACATTATTATTATCACAATTTTGATTTATTTAATACATTTCTTAATTGAAATATCTGTCCCTTATTTATTTAGCTTCCTTTTTTCATATTAATATTTTTACGTCCTCAGTTTTATTTAAAATGACTCTATTTCCATCATCATCCTATGTTGTTAAAAAACATTAATGAGGAGCTATAGTGTCAACTTGATACTTTTCTAACTCAAGTTCCACATATTTTAATTCATTTTCTTTTTATTCTATTAACTCATCAATTTCTTCTCCATCAAAATACTAAATCTATAATTACCTAATTTCTTTGCATAATAATTATTATTAGTTTAATAACTAATTTCTTGTTTCACCTTTTTATTATCTTTCTAAAGTTTATAAATATATCTAATGATCCTATTCTCTCTTTTATTCAATTTAAGATACTCTTTCTTATTACTCACCCTATTTACCTCCAACAAACCAAGCCTCACTAATTTTACGTTCTCCTGGTGTTACTGGATTATCATCTAGAAATTATAACGCCTTTATTGCAACTACAATAGTTTTTCTATAATTTGGACATTCTCTCACTTAATATTATTGAAATAAAAATTACCAAAACTATTTGATTTTAAATATAAACATCCAATATTTGTCTATTGAAATATAGTAATAATGGATTGTTCATAATTAATATGATTATTTGAAAGATCTAAATTTTATATTGATGGGCAATCTTGAAGTTCTCTTAATGATTCATAATTAGTTAATAAATTACGAGATAAATTAAGATTTTAAAGTTTAGTCAAATAAGATATGTTTTCAATTTTCTTTATTGAATTATGACTTAAATTTAAAGTAACTAAATCTTATAATGCCGAAACATTTTCTATTTTGTCAATTAAATTGTGATTTAAAAATAAGCTGATTAATTTCTTAAGTTAACTCAACCCTTCAATTTTTTATAAAGCATTATTATTTAACCATAATGCAACAAGGTTGAAATATGGTTCAAGATTTTCAATTTTTTCAAACCCTAAATATTCTTAGGAAAATAGAGTTACCTTTAAAATGCAAATATAATGTGTCATTGTTTTCTGGATTTTAATATAAACCTTCCCTTTCACATATAATTTTCAAATTCTTTAGATTCATAATCACAGTTCCATTTTAATTTCTCTCTAGTGTTTTATTCATAAATTAATATATATATATATCATAATTTTTATAATTTCACAAGTTCTTTGACATAATCATTCGGTCTCAATAAGAATGTGCTTCCAATAATTAAATTTTTGTTTATAACCTTATTATTCATTAAACTTCTAACTTCATTATATCCAACACCTCCAACAACAAAAATAAGCTAAAATAAAATATTAAATTCAATACTAGTTTATCTTATTCATCAAAACCTACATCATCTTGCATCAATTTAATTTATCCCTTTTATCTAAGAGATTTACCTTAACCTTAAACATTCTATTATTCATTTAATACTATTTTTTCAAAGTTTCCTGATGTCTAAAAATCTTTGAGTATTAAATCTTCAATTTATTATTCAATAATAGGAGTATTTCTACATAATTCTAAGGTTTCATTGGCCATTTTATTTTTAGCATACTTCTTTACTTATTCATTAACTCTTTTGTGAGACTAATAACAATAAAAATATGATATACTTTGCTTCCACTATTTTAAGTTTATATTCCCATTAATTTTAGGTTATGAACTGCATTTTACATTTCAACTGATAAAATATCTGTCAATTATCTTCTGTCTTTTTCACTTAAATCAATTTAAATTATTGCTGACAATATAAGACGTGCTTAATCAAATTCATTTAATTTTTAATTTCTTATTACTTCAATAATCTAAAAACAATAATAATAATAAATATACTCTTTAAATAATTTTCTCTCCTGCTACTGAAGATCCTTTCTTATCACATCCTGTTGCTAAAGTTTATTCTAATTCTCCAACTTCTTAAAGATTCTACTATCTATATATATCTAAACATTTCTCTACTATTTCCATATGCATAGTATATTTTGCTACTAATTCTTAATATTAAGGCATAGTTTTAACAATGTCTGTCATTTATTTTAATGTCAAATTTTACTCTTTATCTTTGGCAACCTTTGCAGCTGTATTAGTTGACATAAATGTTTAGAAATCACTACTCACTTCTTCTAATACATCAGCAATATGCTTAAATTTATATTTCTTGAATAATTCATCTTAATCATTTAAGATTTACTTCTTAGAAACTTTCTTATCACCCTATTACATATCATATTAATATATGTCATTTTCTATTTCCAATAAGTCATAAAACATTGGTTAATAATAAAAATCATGTAATAATGGTGATAATACATCGATTGCTCTATCTACAATAACTATTCTTATTTTTCCACATGTTTTTTCTTTATAATCATATTATGAATTATTTGATCTTTTTAAAGCTTCTAATATTTCTCTTAATCTTCCTTATGTGAATTATGCTAATTATTAACATATTTTCCAATTGTCTTATCTAAAAATCAATTCAAAAGTATAAAATTTCTCAAAGGATACCAAAATTGTACATATCTTCTCAGCCATCTCTTACAAGATTACATTTCCTTACTTTAAGTAAATACATACTTCCTTTATATACTTCCAAACCAAAGATCATGTCAAATGTGAATAATTATTCATTAGTACAATTAAAGTCTAAATTGAATACTTTACAAGTAGATAATTTCTTGACTAAATTCTATTCAGATTGTATCTTTTACACTATTCCTTATGGCATTTTATTATTGAAAATCAAATGTGCACATTTGTATTGTGGAAATTGAGCATTTGCAAAATCTTCAATTAATAAAGCAATGGACTCTTAAGTTGGAGTGATAAAGTAAATAGCTTCTAAATTAAACGGTTTTCGTTTTAAATTTAGATTTTCTACTGCATTAATTCCTTATTCTAATAATCTTATATATATTATTATATATAAATACTCAGACATCTTCATGTAAGCAGAAACTATTTTCAAAGTTTTTTAATCTACAACAAGAATAGATGATGATAAATTAGGATTATCAATTCTTAATTGTACAAATAAGCTTTTCATTCTTTGTCTACAAAGTTATTTGAGAGAAAATTGAGCCTATTCCATTATAATTTTATTTTTATTATTATAAAATTTTTAATATTTCCATTTTTTTTTTAAAGAATATGATCTATTTATTTTTTTATTTTTTGATAAACATTATACCAACCCATCTAATAATAATCTTTTTTGATTTAAATCAATAATTTATTTAACTTTAATATGAGACAATACATCATAATATTATAATGTTATGTATCTGGAATTAAAATATTTTTAATTAATATTATATTGGTTCCTTATATTAAAGAATGTATATAACTTATAATATTAAAGGAGAATAATTATTTTATTAACATAATTTTTACTTTGAATAATCAATAATTTTATATTGTTTATATTAAGAGTTTATATTAACTACAATTATCCTTAATTTCTTCTTTTAATATTTATCTTACATAATCAGAGTATTGAATTTATATCCAATGTAATAATATGTTTGCTTAAACATAGAAATCAAAATTATTTAGTATTGACTATTCTTAAGACTAGAATTATTTAATATAGGGTATTTTAATATCTATCTTAATTTGTGGTATATAACTTTAAATTTGAATCACCTACAACTAAGTTTTATATACAATATTTTCTATAAATTACAATTTTATTATTTTTGTAAATTTCCAATAAAAATGAAAATTGTTTGAATATAAAATCTAACTTTAGAGACATTCAAAAAAATTTAAGAATAAAAATCAGAAGAGATTACAAAGATTCCTAACTTAAGATAAGCATACACTCTAAAACTCTTAGAATAAGTATAAGAAAATCTAAGTTGTACACATATGCCAGAATAAATTGCTATAAATTTATTAAATTGAAAATAAAAATAAAATTGAGATTTTTGTAAGTGCATTTATAGAAATAGATAATAATGTATTCTTAAATTTTAAACTCTTAAATACTAATGGATATTTCTGAAACTATTATTCTAATTCTAATACTAAACATACAATAATTGTATCCAAACAATAACTCTTATTGAAATTAATAGAATATTAATGTTTTTAGTTTTTATCTAAAGGTTAAATTGAAATGGATAAATGAAGATGTTTAAATTAAAAAAAAGTATAAATTTATGAGATCAATTTTTGATGTTAAAATATACTGATTTTGGTAATTTGAATTTAAAGTAAACCTTCTTTGTAAAAATATTCACTCAATATTTAAAATTTTGATGTTTATACTAAATCTAAGTGAATTAAATATTAATTAGTAAATTTTTCCAATATATTATTTTTGCTTTTAATAAAAGTATATGGACACTAGAGCTAAATAAAAAAACTGCTTTGTTATCAAAACTCACCTTACTTAATAATTATTGACAAGTCGCTCACCTAAATTAAGTAGCCAGAGATATTTTGCGAAACTAAACTTAAATAGAGATCAAAGGTAAAGTCTCATAAAATTATTATCGCCTTATGATATGAAATCAAACACAGAAATGTATATTAATATAAGATTAATTTTTAGACTTAAAAGAAGTCGTAGTTCTGAATCTACTTTTGAAGGAAACTTAAATAAGAGATGTTAATATATATTTTTAACTTTTACTCATCAAAAAACAAAATATTAAAGACATTAGTTTTGTATAAGAAAGTGGAGAAAATTCATCCTTTGTGTTTAAGCCATTCTTTTTATGTTCAAAGTTGCATTAGTTGAATATAAGATCAGAAGTAGTTCTCCACCAAAAATGTCTATATGTCATTAATTGATAAATCATCATTCATACCCAGAAAGCCCTTCAAACAGAAAAAGAAATAAAAGTTCAAGTTTAGAAACTAAAAATAGAAATTGTAGTTTTGGTGAAAGAATTCAAACTTTAATTCATCTTTAAAAATTAAAGTTTGATGCTCTTAAAAATAGTACTTATATAAGACAGATTAAAAATTAAGATATAAGATTATCTCGCTTGATTAGTTAAAAAGCACTTAGTACACACTCATTACATACAACAATTGATAATTCCAAGTAGTTACCTGCAATCAATAAGTTAGAATACATTGAAAGGCCATCTTTAATTTCATCCTATTCAAAAAAAATTACTCTAAAATTAAAGAAAATACATTGAAATAATTACTCAAATATTTAATTGTACATTATTTTATTATAATATTTCAATAGCCCAACTTCTCTAATTCTGCATTGATGCTAGTAAGTTCTTTAGCTCCAATAGCCTTTCTTCTAAGATTTTCTCTTGCAATTTTTCTCTTATAATATGCTGTGCCTCTAATTAAAATTAATTTATTTATAATACCTTTATTTTCTCTTCTCTTCAAGTCTGTTAACAACTGCTTATGAATTCCATCCGACTGAAGCGCATAAATCACCTAATGAGCAGAAAGGTCTATGATTTTTTAATCTAATCAATTTAAGAGCATCTGGAACAACTTATCTCTTTCTAGTATCATAAGGAGGGGGAACACCTTCAAAGATCTTTAATCTTTCAAGAGCAGCCGCTCCTCTCTTTGATTTGTATTGAAGCATTCCTCTAACAACCTTCCAAAAGCATCTTGATGGTGTTCTATAGTGCTTGTATCCTCTTCTTGGATTGAAAGCCATTCTCTTATTTAAATATTCTTCAAAGATGACTCTATTTCTAAAGAGAGATCCTTTAATTATTAAGAACGCTTACCTGATTGTTAAATCAACTCAGTTCTGACAACAACAATTCTTTATCCTCTCTACAATTCTTTGGCAATATATGAGGCTAATCTACCAAGTAAATGACCTTTTCCATCAATCACTATTTCCTTCTCAAACATTTAATTTTAAATAAATTTTCAAAATGATTTTTATATGATAAAATACTTAGCATTCACTTAACCTATTCTTTATTAGATATATTAAACTCTAACTCATATTTAATTAATATATTCAATAAAATTAGCATTCTCATACTCAATTAAATGAACCTATAAAATTATTCCTCCATATTTTAGTAATTAAATATCAATAGCACACTTTTATGATAATTAAAGGATTCTTCTAATACCTTCAATATCTCACTTTTATTTCCTGTTTATAGAACACTCTTTAATCCAAATGGGCATAATTATTTATTAATTTTACTGATTTTTCAGGTCGAGGAGATTAAAATATAGCTTTAGATTTTTTGAATATTTTTATATTTATTCCCTTCCAAAATGAAAATATATTATTCTCATATATAACTAAACCAAAGTTTTTATTTTCTCTTTTCTTATATTTATATTATTATCTAATTAATTAATTGACTTTTTTCATTTATACTCTTTATCCTTTCAGCTATCAAATTACTCCATTCTTTCTTTTCCTCTTAAATTAATTCTTTATCCATATTTATCAAAATAGTAATAAAAAAGATTGTAATCATAAATATGTTAATCAACTATATGAAATATGATATTGCATATAATTTGTTATGAGTGTTTAGCAATGAATCTTTCATTTGACAACGACAAACATTTGTGTTTATATTGAGTTCTACCTTATATTTGTATAAATTATATATTAATAAATAATGAAAGCACCTAAATATATTGAATAGGATATAATTAAAAAGGTATGTTAGGCTGAATAATTCTAATAACATAAATTTAAATTGATTAATACTAGATCTGACCCATATCTATCAAGAAGAGTATAAAATATGAATACATTTTTAGCATGTTTTATAAGACAATGATAAATACTAATAAATACGTGCAAATAAATTCTATACTAAATTATAAGTTGATTTACAAAAGGAATAACGATTATTTAAGGAAAATACTAAAATTCTTAATCGAATAGTAGATATTGGAAATTAAAAAACTTATTCATCTCTTCCCAAAAGATCATTAACTAGATAAAGTTCTGCCAATTCTTTAAAATCTCTTAATTTATCTTACAGAAAGAAAGAGGCTTTGAAAATAGTTGGAGAAAATGAGAAATTGATGCAGCGTTTATAGAGAACTCCTTCCACATTTAGAAATAAAGAAACTTTTATTAAGGATTACAAAAAGTAAATAATTTATTATATTTTTTATAAGGACTATGGAACTCAAAAATAGAATTTCAAAATATTCATAATAAAATCAATAAAAATTGGGTTAAATTGTTCAACGATTAACAAAAACTGCAATCAATCCTAAATTTAAAAAAACAAACTAGAATAAAACTAGTGCTCCTTCTTATAAGAATTCTGCATTATCTAAATTACGAATAGAACCTGATAGATAATAATAGAAATTTTAGTTTCCAAGAATTAAATGATTAATAAAATATATATATAATTGTTTTTGTAATACCTTATCAACAGAATTATCTCTTGATAAGAGCTAAAATATATTCACCATCTTTTGGATCTGTACTATTAATTTTCAAATCCAAAGTTCCATTCGTATTGTAACAACCATATAATAAGACACAACTTTTATTTTCTGCATTGGCACCAGCACAGATAATTTCCTAATCAATCACTTCAATAACCTATAAAGAGTATTCAAGATTTGTATTACATTAATATTAATAGTTTAGATCATCCTTTTAAAATCTTATTCTGATTTAATCTTACTTTGCAAAGTAACTTCTTAGACATTTTAATATCGTTCCCAAAGTTATTCATATTAATCAACATTTATATTGGCTGGCATATATGATTTAATTTATTGTTATGGAATTGTCTATACAGGAGGAAGTTATGACCATTATTATTATTATTATTATTATTATTATTATTATTATTAAGGAACAATTGGTTTTTGAGTTATAATTTATGGTTATTGAACATATACTTAAGAAATTCCAAGGATTGGTTATTAAATTGGTAAAGGGTCATCAATCTCTAATAAATTTTTAACTTAAGTTGGTGGTTTTGATTAAGGTGCTTAAGTTGGGTTAGGATTTGCATTCATAGGTTTTTGTGTAGTCATTGCTGTAATTCCTTTTTTCTAAGTTGATCTAATCTATAAATAATAATTATTACTGAGGTTATTATTATGTTTAGGAGATTGGAGCAAACAATTAATTTGCTAATTTCTACTTTTCTTTTAAATTTGGATCTTCTTTTTGAGGTAAAGGCTTGACAGGTGGAACATAAGTATTTTGTGTTTGATTAGTATTTCCTCCCATTTATCCACTGCCCATAGATTACATAGATGTCTTAGTTGTTGTTTAACCACTTCCATTACTACCCATACCAGTTGTTGACCCTATAGCCATCGGAGCTGCAATTACAGGTTTGGGAGCAGGTGGTTACTTTTAATTGTAACCAGTGTCATCCCAAGGTCCTGCTATAGTTGGAGCAGATGGATTCTAATTTGTTGTTTTATTTTCTTCTGTTCCAAAAGTAGTAGTTTTGGCACCTCCATATTTATTATCACCATAAGGTCCAAAATTAAGAGAAGGTGCTTCTGCTGCTGAACCTAAAGCTGCTGCTTTAACTTATAATGAAGGGTTATATGGTTAAGCACCACGTAGTCTTTCTTATTAAACATAAGCTTCTAAGAATGACATTTTTGGATCTATAGTGATAAATTTAGAGCCTTTGAGTGCTGCATTAAATTTAGCAAGTGTAAAAAAGTCAATAGCTCTTTATTAACAATCTAAATTTTTGGATTACATATATTTTTAAAAGATTGCTCTAGTTTAATCAAACATTTAAAATGCTCTTGCAGATTGTAATTTAGCCAAACATGTTAATATCCATGATATTGTTGTTTCAGATTCTAATTGTGAATCTAATTTCATAATTACTAATTGAGTTAATTCATTTAATTTATTTGGGTCTTAATCATATATTTATGATCCTATTTCACCAATAACCCAACAAACAATTTTTAATATATTATCTTATAAATCATTTCTTAATAGATCAGAATATATTTCAATAATGAATTCACCAAACTCAGTTCCAATATCATTAAAATTATCTATTAATAATTTAAAGAAATTATTTCTGACATCATTATCTATGAATTCAGATCCAAATTCAAATAATGTATTAGCAGTCTTAATAAACCATTCTTAAGTAGGTGCATGTTTTTCATTTAATAAAGATATTTTAACAAACAAATCCTTTTTTAAAATTAGAATCTGAACTTGTTTTGAGAAAATGAATTAATTTTTGAATAATAACTTCACAATTTTATTCATTTGTCATTTTAAATAGTAATTCTAAAAGTTTCTTTCCTTAATGTATCATCATGAGATTCTAAACAATCAACAATAGTCATTTAATGTTCTAATACATTATTTTTATGAAATTGAAACAATCTAAGTTAAAGCATTAATTCCTAAATATTTTAGATTATTGTTATCAGATTTTAAAAATCTAGATACAGAATTTGCTGCTTATTCAAGTAAACTTTATTAAGGATATATTCCACTAATACATTTAACACATTAATAAGTAACAGCATAACCTATATTAATTGTTGTATCATCAGCTCTTCTTAAAGTTGACCCCAAAACTTCATAAATCTATTCACTAACTTTCAAATCATTGGCTCCCAAAAGAGTAAGAATTTAAAGCAATTTAATTTATAACCAAGGAGCAGGAAATCTATGATAATCATAATCCTAAATTTTAATAAATGAAATTTTACTTTATGTAGTTTATGTTCTATAACTTATTTAAGCATAGAAACAAAAGTACCTGCTAATGGTTTATATTTATTAACAACACCTTTCCTTAATTCTTCATGATATAGATTAAATGCTGCTCCCATAACACTTGGCTCTTTGTCTTGAATTCCTCTTCTGATTCTATCATCATAATCTTATTCTGTAATGCAATCCTAATTCAACTATCTGATTATTTACATCACCATTAATGCCTATAATCATATTATTCAAATACTTTCTTTCTCACAATATCAGTATTATGAGTCAATAATTTTAATACAGATTCTGTCAATGCATTCACAAATGTCTTGCTGATTAATTTTCCTACTGCAGTAAGAGCATTGACTACAATATGAACATTTGTTGATGCTAAATCTTTTTAGAGTGTGGCCACCAATAAGATAAGTAGCTCACTATCATTATCCAAAAATAAGGAACAACATAAATAGCCCAATCTCTTAAGTGCCAAATTCTTTGATTGTGTAAGATGTATTGCATTAATGTGTACAAAAGATGCATCATGACTTTATATTTCAATTTTAAATGTTACCCCAACATTTCAATATAAATTGCTCTAATAAGCATTTCTTTCACTTTTTTAGGTGGCATGTTCTTCTCATTAAGTTTAGTCTTTAATTATTGAACCTCTTTAATGATGATTTTGTCTTCTTCTTATTTGCTACGAGTCTCTCCTATTGACTTGATCAGATCATGTAATTCTTTGCTTAAATGTGATCCCGATGACATCCCAAAAATTAATAAAATATATTTTTTAAATTCTCAATTATTTTTTAATTCCACAAAATTATTATTTTATATTATAGACTTTTAGATTAATTGATAATTAGATAGATTGATGATTACTAATATGAGAAGACCATTTTCATATTAAAAAATATTGAAAAATAATGAATATCTTTATAATATACTGATTGCGATATTATCTCATTTTAAGGCAGCCAAATATTCGCTATGTTCTTAGAATGGTGTTGATTCTAATTTGGTATGTCCCCAAAGATCTGGGGTAAGGAAATTATAGGTCTCTTTAAGGGCATGGAAGGTAGCTTTCAAGAAGTTTGATCTAGTTCTTGTACTTCCCTTGGATTGAGTGTAGCAATCTTGGATACCAGCCATATTTAAGACTTTCTTAGAAGTGATGGCTGCAACTATACCAGTACCTCTGGGTGCTGGGACCAATCTAACTCTAACTGATCCTTCCTTTCCTGTAACCTTGCATGGGACAGTGTGTGGTTAGGCAATCTTATTTCCCCCAATATCCTTTTCTGACTGGAATCAAATTAAGTTTAGCATTAATGACTGCTCCTTTAATAGCTCCTTAAACTTCTTTGGCTGATTTCCATCCCAAACCAATATGTTGGTGACCATCTCCAACTACAACATATGCCTTGAATCTAGTTCTTTATCCTGCACATGTTTGCTTTTAGACTGGACCAAGAGCAAGTGGTTCTTCTTTAAGATTTTTGAGGAAATGATCCACAATTTAAAATTCTAAATTATGTTAAAAAATGATTTGATACCTTTAATTGGAATAGAGAATTAGAAAATAGTTTCAAGACTCTTGATTTTACCAGCCTTTACTAATCTTCCTAATTTTGTCAATGGTGTCCATTCTTATTCTCCACCAAATCTTCTGGGACCTCTATTTTATCTTGGAGCTCCTCCTTCTCTTCTTTCTCTTTATCCTCTTCCTCCTCTTCCGAATCCTTTCTTCTCGGCTGGGGCTGCTTATTCTTATTCTGGTGCAGGTGGTACTTATTATTACTCCTATTCTGCCATTAAAATAAAAATCTTAATTTAAAAATTTGTTTTCAAAGTTGTACATATACATAAAAAAGTGTATAAAATAATTAATAAATGATTAGTCTTCTCTTAATTATCCTTCCACAAATATTTGGAAATTATTTTGAATAGAGGTTATCAAGACATGTTTATGAATATAAAGATGTTCAAAAAGATGACATTGTTACCAGTATCAAACCTTAAAAATGTCCAAATGAATTTTTAGATTATTATCATAATGACACTTTTGTGACATAGATTTGTTTTACAAAGAATGTATTTTATAATGTTGAAGTCATCTTAGGAGATCATATTGATAATTAAAGCATATTTTAATTGGCTGTATAGAAATCCTTATTATTATATATTAGCTTGATTTAACATCTCCTTGGACATGGTATAAATCAAATACTTGTGTAAGTTGTAAAGCTATCAAATCATTAAAATTTGAAAATAACTAAAAGTGTTCGAACTCAAAAAAGGTTAAAAAGTGTATTGATTCAAATTTCGAAAAATTATTCAATGCAACTAAATGGAATGACATCAAAGTTCATGGTTAAATTTATTCGCCTTAATCTCTAATTTAAGGAACTTTTCAAACAGATACTATAAAATTACTAGCATACAATTCTTCAAAAAAAATGAGCATTTCATAATTTCTCTCTTATGAATGGGGAAACAGTACTCCACCTGCATTAGTTAATATAACTGGTTTATAAATGCTCTAAGTTGATTATATAAATACAGAATAACCAATATTATCAGATGGTGTTATTGGATTTGGATTTGGCTATACTGAAACAGAAGATGAGAAAGCATAGAGCAATACAGATTTTGTTGAAAAATTAGTACAAGAATAAACTTAACTTCATTTGACCAGATAATAATTTGCTATTTATACTTATCAGAGTTCTCTTAATTTTTCAGAGATGGTAATATAAGTAGGAGGATTTGATTATAAATATGTTCATAAACAGTAATAAGATGTCAAATGGATAGAGAGACTTGAAAAATCTGGTTATTATTGGATGCTTTAGGTGGATAAAATTTAATTTATTGTAATTTATTTTTAATTTAATATAGAATGCTTAAGGAAATGATTTAATTAATACAAATTTACCAATCAATAAAGCTTTGTTAACTCTCAATTCTTAATTTATAGAACTACCCTATAATATTCTGATATCCTTAATTCAAGCACTTGATAATTTACATGTAGGAACAGAATGTAATTTAATAGATGATGAAGTATTTGTAATATATAATAACAGATGTATTTATTATATTGTAAGAACTATCATTTCACAACAGCAACTGATTATAGAATGACTTTTATATTTGGAGAACATACTATTCCAATTGATAATTATCATTTAATATATAGAAAGTGTGAAAGTGTAAGTGAAAATTAGATGATTTAAAACTGTCTTTTCAATATTAAAGTTTCAGAATCTGATTATATTATTTTGGGGGAACCATTCATCAAAAATCATTATATAGTATTTGAGAATTAACCAGGCAATAATGTAAGAAGAATTGGTATTATGCCAGCTGCTGTACATATGTTTTATCCTGATAATCCAGATTAATATGAATGGGCTCTTTTAAAACTTGCTGGATACATATTTATTTTTGGATTACTTAGTATTTGCACTGTAACTTTTCTGAAAAGTTTATGTAAAGATCTTTATAGGGCATTTAAATATCGTAGGGTAATTATATATTTATATATATTAAAAGACTTTGAATCCTGAGGATAAATTATCTCTTAAATAGACAAAAGAGGTAGATTATGTAGATTATTCAACTCAGGATGATATATAAGTTCAAAAGGAGAGTGAAGATGAGAAGAAAGTAGAGGAATGGAAATAACAATAAGAATAATTTAAATTTGGAGAAAAATTTACTAATTTATATGAATAAAATGCATTGTGATTAAAATGACATACATATATAAATGTTTACATAGTATTATTATGTTTGTGATCAAATTTTGGAATTGAAAGTTTCACCCTCTCCCAAATATGTTATGCCATCGATTTTTCCATGAGGCATTTAAGGATTACAAGGTGTATCATCTAATGTTTAAGGTTGTTGATTAACAACTCTTGTTGAGTTTTTTAAATTGCTCTTTTCAGCAAAGGTTTTGAGAGGAGATACTTACATATGAATAACATCCCAACTAATAGAATTAAAGAATGGATGATTCTTTATTTCTTCATAGCCTCCTTTAACTCCTAAACGTTCTTTTGGATCATTTTTGAGTAATTTTTGAATTAAATCACATGCAGCTGGACTCATAGTCTTAGGATATGTAGGATCATTAAGTAAAATTTATTTAGTGATCATTTCTACTTTTCTTTATGGATCATTAAATGGTGGATTACCATTAATCATCTCAAATATAAGTATTCCTATATATATTAAAAATACTTAGATACCAAGTGTCCATATATCAACTTCATAAGAATGACCTTATCTGGTAATGATTTCAGGTGCTAAATACTCAGGAGTTCCAGCTAATAGATAAGATTTTTCATTATCTTTTCTTAAGGTTGCTAATCCAAAATCTGTCAATTTAACATGTCCTGTTTCAGTAAGTAATATATTTTCTGGTTTTAAATCCCTGTAAATTACTTTAAGTTTTATATTTAAGTATTCAAGTGCTAATACTACTTCTGCTGCAACAAACCTAACAACATTTTCTGGTAATCCATTCTTCTTACATCTGAGAACATTGTAAAATTATCCTCCATTTATACATTCCATTACAAAGAAAATGTATTTTGGATTCTGGAATGCAAATTTCAATTTTACTATGAATGGATGTTTACTTTATTTTAATACATTTCTTTCTAAAACTGTGTTTGTTTCTAGATTACATTCTCTAATTTTTTTTATCTAAATTTATTTCATAGCATATATTTTATTAGTGTCCTTCTTTCTCACCTAATATACTTTACCAAAAGCCCCCTATTTCAATTATTTATGATACTTATCCTAGCATTCCTATTTTAATAAAATCATCTTGACTAATCTGTTATTTTAATGGAGGTGGTGGAATAACTACTAAAACAGGTTGTTTAGATGCACTATTAGTTACTAATTTAGCTATAATTATATATAATAATTACTTTTATCATCACTTATTGAACTAATAAAAGATGTTTTTAGATCATGATTAGGACAACAATTTCCCATAAACTATTATATTAATAATTCATAAAAATTTCATATTTATTTGATTGATCATTATATTGAATTATAATAGTAATTGTTAAGGTTATCATCTCAATTTATCAATCAATTATTTGAATGTTTTGAAATACTTAATACTATATATGATATTTCATATATATAAACTAAACTTTTTTTATTTATTAGAGTCTAAAGATTTCCAATAATTTTAATTAAATAATGTATTTACCCACATTTTACAAATTAGGATACGAAGCTTGGACTGGCAAGACCAAGAGATTCATGGGAATTATGCCAGCTGTTGGATGCTGGGGTATGCTTTATAAATTTATTAAATTATAGCTGTCTGGGTACTCTACCCTAATCTTTACAACACAATATACACTGATTTCTACCCTCCTCCTAAAGGTAAATATATGTCCTAAATGAAGGTGTCTTAAGAAGAGTATAAGAGATATGAGACATTGATATATTATTATTTGAAAATTATGATTATACAATACTTCTTAGCATTCTGACTTATCTAATATAAGTCAATTATTATATTTCAATATATTTTCCATAATTTTTATTCAATATATTATATATATATAAATTCTAACACACTATCAACATTTCACTTATTTCTCTAGAAGACTACATATTCTTTAACCTATTTGAATTAGATAAAATGTTACCATGCAAAGTAGATTTCAGAGCTTAATACTCTTATTAATTTTTAATTAAGTAATTTAAAATAGATTGCTACAATTATTAATCGATCAAGATCAAAAATTTCTTGATCACATAATTTGCAAATTAGTGATTTGCCAATTATACAAAGTTTGAAGTTACATAAGAGAATTATTGTTAGCCTTAGTTTCTAAATAACAACCAATTTAAGACAGTTATCAATTCAGGTTTACTTAAAGTTTCCAAGGCTCTTTCGACAGTATTACTAAGTTAAAGTAAGATTGCTTACCTTGCATACTTGTTTATGCTTAATTGATAAAATTATTAGATTACAAGTTAGACTAATCTAGTTTTCTCTGGAGATACAAGCCAAAACTATAATATATGTTGAAGAATATAGTTTCCAAATTCAGTTTAACTCAAGACTGAATAATTAGCAATAGATTATTTAACTAGGTTGGCAATATAGTTGGGAGCATATTGTTATATGATCTTATGAATAATTTTGCAACCATAAATTTATTGAGCCATATAATGAAACTAGAATAGATTAATGAAATATACAGATTCTTCTACTATTGGAATGAGAAATTCCATTTTAGATTTATCATAAGATTCAAGCATCTTGAAAATGACATAATTGCCATTTGAATCGTAAATCAAAGATCTCATATTCTAAACCAATTAAGAAAGTATAGAATTCTAGACATCCTCTTTGCCTTACGAATACTCAATTAACTTTTGCATTACTCTACAACCAAAAGGATTCTTAGACAAATCATAAAAGTGGGTTTTCAATTTGTTAAACATCCTGGTCTTGAGTTTGACATCTCCACAACTATCAAAGATCTTTTGAACTACATAATTTCCAAAGACATCCTTCTCTATCTATGGACTTACTCTTTCTAATTTTTAGACAATCAATAATTATTATTCTGGTGTACCAGATTCAATAAGTTTCTATAATTTTCGAGAAATAATCTAATTTCCCCATAGTGAATCCTATTGAAAATTTTATTTAGTTATTACTATCAAACTTGAGATATAGATGTCGACCTCAATATCAGGTTCGAAGTACATTAAAGGACTGGCTTCATTTGAGTGATAGACTCCCATTCCTATAACGTTATCACTCTGTAGATCTTTGAAATATTGTTCTTCATTGATTGAAATAACTCTCTAAGATAGAACTTATTTATTTATTTCTTATATTGGTGATTCCTATAACCAAAGGTCTTTGATATATTTAAACTTTTGATCGTTTAAAGACTGATTAGAATGAGGAGAAGATTAACCTTCATTTGATTTGTTTTTATTATTTCTTTTGATGAGATCTTTCTACAAACTTAACGTCTGATATTTTTTAAACTTCTCCTCCTAATCTATTTCATCAATAAAGTCAAGAATCCCACTATGTTAATTAGTTAGTGGATCTAATTTTGGAGAGGTGTCTAATGTTAACTGCTCGAATTCTGATTGTAGAGAAATTGTAATTGGAGAGCTAATCTCCTCTTATCTTCTATAAGATAAATTCTTACTTTTATTTAGTAGGGCTACAAGATTGAAATGCTTATTAATAATTCATAAGAAAAATATATTTAAAAATATTATTTCGATTATATATATATAATTCATAATCATTATTTAGCTCCTTTGGGTTGTCCCTAAATTTTATTTAAAATACTACTTTGGTGCATATATAGATATAATGGACATTCGGGGCATCTTTATCTTCATTTGTAATGGCAATCGAAGTTGAAATAGTTGGCTTGTGAACTTATTTAACTACTACATTCCTGCATTAAGAATATTAATTCACTTTTTACCAATCATATTCTGGTTTCTCAAGGTATTATAGTCTATGCTCAGGTAAACCATATGAAATAATAAAGTAAACTCCTTTTGGTCCTAAAACTCTATGAACTTCCTATATCACCTTTTAAGCATTAGAAGAAGAAGACTCTCCACACTTAAATAAAATTAAAAGAATTTAATACCAAAACTGCATCTAAAGTTCCTTTATCTATTGCTCCATCAAATGCACCTTCTTCAAAATCCATTGCTCTTGCATCCATATGTAAATCTAATTGAAACTGTCTTTTTACATTTGAAATTAGGTCCCTTATCTTTATATTTCTCCTACATTGCCTTTGTAACTACATGTGAGATATCAATATTTGTAATATTTTGATAACCTTCATCAAACATCTCTTCACTCAATCCTCATACACTCAATATATTCAATACTTGAATTGCCTGCTCCAACATTAAGAAGCTTACTCTCAGGTGTGAAACATGCTTAAACAAGATCTTTCACTCCTGTATATCTTTGATACCAATCAAATGGTTCAAGATCTCTAATTGTTTATACATTGACTTTACCTCGTGTATCGTCCTTCCCAGTATTCTGCTTTACCATATTGAGACATTTGAAATCAAAATGAATTCGAATTAATTATTAATGTTTCTGTGTTTCAAATTTTTAAGAATAAAAATATACATTTAAGAAAACATACTACATCCTTATTCACATTTTATTATTCATACCCCAAGACTTCTTTTATATATATTTAATAATTTTTATTAAAACCAAATATGCTTCCTTCATAATAACCAGACTAGTTTGATTTATCCTAATTTTCAGATGAATAAATAATGGAATTCATAAAAAGCAATCCTGAAGTGCATAATAAATATTATATCTATATAGCTCAAATAAAAATATGATCAATTTCTTTTCCAATAAAAGAAAGCCAATATTCAAACTAACCATCTTAAAACCAAACCCTTAACAGATACAGAATATTTGGTATTCAATATATTTTAATAACCTTTTTCCAGAAACTCAAAGATATCTAAGAATATTTAGATCAAGAAGGTGGCATGATGATTGAACCAACACCCCATTTTGTACTCAAAGCCTTTGATCAGAATGGAGAAAAAGTCTTCTTTAATGTCACTGCTCATTCTGTTGTTGATGCACCTGAAGAAAAACAACTTATTGATTATAACAATGAAGTTGGCATTAGAGTCCCTATGAGTGTTGGAAGCATCAAAGAAGATCATGATGTAAGTAATAATGTAATTCTAAATCAACATAGAAGGTGATACTTGCAAAGTAATTGATTTAATCATTAATCCAACTGTTGCCACTAATCTAACCTAAGATGATAATTTAAAAACCTTCTTTTGTTAACTTGTGTAAACCTATGTAGATTAAAAATACAAACTCAAATTATAGGATAGTATCAATCAACTAATATATAATTAGAATTTATCTCTCTCAAAATGAAATACAAAGGAAAAAGCGTATAATTTTAAAGAGTGAAAGGAAAGAAACCACCTAAGGTTGAAGTAATAGATGAAAAACCAAATCAATCTACTGTTCAGAATAACGATGATGAAGATGAAACTGAATAAAGTAAAATTATTAAAATTCTATAAAAGTAAGGAAGAGATAAAGAGAGGAGTTTGAAAAATAATCAATGTCTTCTCAACAATCTAATTTTGTTATTTAAGAACCTGAATGGGAATTATATTTGATTTATCAAAATACAGAATAAGAATATGATGGGGATCTAGATTTTAATGCAATTAAGTAATATAGATTTTAAATTCTCACACCTCTTTTAATCACAGGAAAAGCTATAAAATTGAAAGTAGATGAAGATCAATTCTCTATGGTTGCAGGCAAATTTTATAAAATATCCTTAAGGTTTCCTTCAAAAATAAAGAAAGCTTCTGTTAAAGCTTTATTTCTTACAGAGAAGCGTACATTGTGGATATCTGCAGATGTATATTTTTTATCTTTTAGGTTTAGGTTTAAAAAGGAGAAGAAGAAGTAGAAGAAAAAGGAGGAAATCAATAAAAAGAAGATAACCTTCAAAGTACATTACCATAATCTAATAGTAATTATGATTTACATAATAATTTAATATTTGATATTGTTTGAATATTTATTGCAGTATTTTAGTATATATTAATTTTAAATCATTATGTAAAATTTTATTTATTATTATTAAATACAAATTAAAGTTTAAATTATAAATTACTTAACTTTTTAAATGAATTATATATATTAGAAGGTTATTTCGGGATAATATTTTAAAGGACCTCTCTAGAAATTTCTAAATCCTTTGAGAATGCAAAAAAATTTGATAAAATTTTAACATTTTTCAACTATTTAAAGAAGGAAAATGTGATTTTAATTTGATTTTCTACAATTTAAATAGAAGTAAGTAATGGAGTTGGATATATTTGAACGAATTATTAAGAAGTATATTAGAATTATGATTAAATTTATAAAGTGGAATAATTCGTTTTTTATTATAATTAATTGTTATGTTGCTGATAGCAGCTTTATTATTTTTAGGGACAACAAAGCATTTTACAGTAGAGTTAAAAAGTCGTCATACATAAGAACATTTAATTGAAATAGTAAATTTGTTATAGCATTCACATGCACAATTGTTAGAGTAAAGTCATTATTAGAAGGTTGGAAAGGGTGTTGAAGGGGCATTATAATTTGAGATGGTGATGTTAGAAAAGAACATTTAGAAAAAGAATTTAAAACATTAGAATCATCATAATAAAAAATAAGAACATCATCATAAGAAAAGAAAAAGTACAAATATGGTTGTAAATGAATCTTTGATGGATGTAATACCTTTAACAGCTGAAGAAAAAAGTATATTTGAAGAATCTGGTGCATTGGCTCCAGTTGATGTACACATAGAGTAATAGATGGAACATCAAAGTTAAAAGTTATTGACAACAAATAGAAATTAGGATGGTTTATATATTGCAGATGTACCATTGACTAATATAGCAAACACAATGTTCATAGGTGAATTATAAGTAGGAAGTGCTTAAGGAAAGAATTCTTTTGATGTTATTTTTGATACAGGTTCTGCCTTAACATGTGTTGCTTCTGAGTAATGCAAAGATATTGGATGTTAAAAGAGTAAAAGATATAATAGAGCTGAAAGTTAATCTTTTAATGAGATTGGCAAGTCAGTAGAAATTGTATTTGGTAGTGGAACTTTAAAAGGATTAATAAATAGAGAGAAAATCAGAGTGGATGGTTTGGATTTGAAAGATGCTTTGTTTATTGAAGTGACTTAATAGATTGGAGATGCATTTCATGAGGGTGAATTTGATGGTATTGTAGGATTAGGTTATCCTCATATGACAGGTGTACCTACTTTATTTGATTATATGATATAATAACATAAACTCCATTCAAATGTGTTTACATTCCATTTGAATAGAGCTACTGGAAATTCAGGATCATAATTAATTTTTGGTGGAAGTGATGATTCATAAATTAAAGGTGAATGGATCTATCATGAAGTTCATGAATAATTTTATTGGTCAATAATGGCAGAATAGATTAAAGTTGGTGATAAAGATACTGAAATTTGTACAAATTAAAATAAGTGTAAAATGGTTGTTGACACAGGAACTACTCTATTGACAGGACCAACCAAAGATGTGAGAAAATTATTGTCAATGATTAGAGTTGAACCAAAATGTTAAAATTATCCAACAATGCCAGATATCACATTTGTTATTGATGGACATAATTATGTTTTATCACCATAAGATTACATTCTAACTATTACGTGTAATTATAATATTTATATTCATTAGAATAAGGAGTTGAATCACCTTATCAACATTCATCAATGGATTAGATTGTTGGTTGTGCTGGAACTATCTTTCCTTTGGATTTACCACCAAAACAGTATTATTTTATATTAATAGTAGAGGCCCCTTATGGATTTTAGGTGATGTATTTATTACAAAATACTCTGCTAAGTTCGATAGAGATAAAAACAGAGTTGGTTTGGCTTTAAATAAGAATCTTGAATGAAATCATAAAAAAACATATTGAATAATAAATCACTCATTTGTACTAAAGTATTATTGAAATGTTTGCAATACTTCACTATTATATATTAATCTGACATCCTCTTTATTAAGTTATTCAAATGCTTAATCTTCATAGCCTCTATCATCATGTAAACTAAGAGTAGATTTTTTTGTTGGTAATAGAGTTTCCATCTTATCTCTTTCAGCTTATTCTCCTTAATTGTATGGAGATATCTTTTGAAATATTCGAAATATTGTATCTATAAAGATAAGACATTCCATCATTGTATGGAATTTAATTGATGCTTATTCACTCTAATCATCATATTTAGACATTTAACCTCTAGTAGATATCATTTATTCTAAATATAATAGAAGTTAAGTGCATTGATCGATTCCTTGACCTAATAAAGTTGGAGGTCCAGTTCTTTTTAATTTCTCTTTACCTAATCGAAAGAATGTAATCATTATGTCTATATTAAATTATTTGATTCTTGCAAGATATCTCTTTTTTACTGCCTTATTTTACACATAAGACTCACTCAAAGCAATTAAGTATTTTATAATGAATTTCATTGTACAAACTTTTAATACACTTGGTGGTCTTTTTTGAAATTAGTCAGATAATTCAAACCAAAATTAATTAGTATACAAATCATTCTTTTTCATTTGTTAAAACATACTATGTTCTTCTGCTTAATTGAATTCAGATCTATTTATATTGTTATCAATATAATATCTCCATCTATATTCACATAAAGAAGGAGTCATTTTATTGTAAAAGAATATTTTATTCATCTAACTAGATATTTGTAAAAAGTCATTTTAGAAATGTTTTTGCAATTTCAATAATAAATCATCTTCTTATGAATTCCATTTAACTTTATCCAATTATTGTAACTCAATATCCATAAAAAACAAATATTTAGTATTTCATAGTAAAAATTTTAATTAATATATATGAAAATCATTATAATATTTATATCAATCACCTTAAAATTAAATAAAGTTTTTGGATGTTATTTCATATTTTACACCATCAATTATAATATAAAGAGGTTATGTATTCCTTGAAGAATTGAATTCATCCAAAATTTATTTTAATTAATTATGTTAATTTTACTCCTATCCTTTAAACTATAAATAATAAGATTAGTAATAATTACTTATTAAATGTGTTCATTTAATTATCTAACCTATAATTCATTTACTCTTTATCTCAAAATGTGATCTTTCTCAAATAATTCCTATGTTTTTGGTTAAGTCATAGTAGCCATAACTCCTACTAACATATTCATTAAAAAGAATCCTATAAAAATTGTCAAAAATAAAAAGTAAAACACATAAACAGCTTGATGGCGTATCACAATTCTGGCTACATCTCCCCAACTGTCGAATGTCACTACTTACAACATAAACAAATAAGATTAAGTCAAAGAATCAAATAATGGATAACCAACATCAATCTTAATAAATTAATGTCCAATCAAAGCCATAGTAAATAATAAACCTCCTACAAAAATGATAATATGACTGACTCCAGGTAATACTTCAACAAATTTAAATAGTAACTTTTGCACATAGAGAATAGCAAGTACTATAAAAACTCGTAACATCGGTCCAAATCTTATATCTTAATAAATAGATAATGAAATTATATCCACTATTGTTGCTGCTGGACCTGCAATCAACAAAGTTATGACAACATATAATCTAACTGAATATTCTTCATTTCTTATTTATGTTTCATCATGAAATTTCTCTTCAAATTAACTTTTTTATTCATTGATAAATTATCTGAATTAAGAAATCTTCTAGTAACATAAAATACAAAAATATATCCCAAATATATTCTCAATCACTATCTATGCATATTTAATTTAACGTAAATCACTAAATAATTACACCATTGATAACAGTATTTATAATGAAATGTAAAGGTAAATGGAAACTTCTGATTCATTCAATCCCCAAGATTTACGATTTAATTAATAAGGAGTTTGATCCATATCTAATAATTTCAATGCATCTCTTATTTCTATTGAATGTCTATATTCTAAATTCAATTCTTAATTTAGTACATCATCATGTTGAAAATCATATTCAAAGTTTCTTCTAAGAGTAGGATTTGAATAATAACTGACAAATGCTCCCAATAACAAATTGATAAAATAAAAAAACATGAACAAAATGAAAAACAAGAAAAATATACTCCAAGCTTATCCATAATATTTTGAAACCGATTAATTAACTTGTAAATTCCAACTATCTAATGTTAACACTTAAAACATTGATAACATTGATTTGAAAATATTTCTAAAAAATTTAGGACTAATTTCTTAGAAAATTGCATATGCAATATAACTATAAACATAATATGTAAGAAGAAGTGCAAAGTTGATATATCTAGATACATATAGAATGTAAAATACATCCTTGATCAATAATCTAAAATTAATGAAAAAGTCTTAACCTAATTTTTTCTAAACAGAATATACGTAATAGTAACATAATATCAGAAATAGTTATAGCAACTTCAACAGTTACAATTGCAAAATAAACATTGAGAATTAGACTCAGAGGACCACTGATGATATCAATTATCATAAAACCCATACCTAATTAGTTATGTGTGTTAATACCATAATAATGTCTATTCAAATATAATTTGTTTATGAATTTATATTTAATTACAAAATCTATTGTGATTACAAAGGTGAGGATAAAATTAATAATTCTGAATCTCATATCAACTTCATCTTATTTTCCACAAAAAAAAATGAAATTTACAAAAATCATGATTCCAATACAAGATGAAATAATCTCACTTGTTTGTAAATAGAATCTTCTAACAGAGAATACCCATCCATCCCCCTTTGTTAAGAAGGGAGGAAACAAATCTATATCTTTCTTAGCAAAAAGTCTAAATGGCATATAATTATATTATTTTATTAATATAATTTTATGATCATTCTTGAATTACAACGTTGATTATTTATAGAAGGTATAATAATAATTTATTACTGAATCTATGATGATCATTTTTATTATGAAAATGTATTTTAAGTTATATAATATAAATGAATTGAAATCATAGCAATACTAAACTAACCTAAGTGAACAATAACAAGAAGAAGTTCACAATTAATTTATAATAATAATTTGTATTCGTTGAATGCTCATAAATAAATTATCTGATCATCCAAACTCATAAAGTGGGTCATTTGTCCATCTATCTCCTTAAGCTTATGAGGCCTTATAAACTTTAGAGTAAATTAAAAAGAATAATATGCTACAGCAAAATTCCTAAATCGTTAGAAGAGTTTCATCACAATATATTCAATAGCCTCAAAATAATTATTAACATTCATCTAATTAAATATTAGCTTCCCCAATTCAACCAAGAAAAGAATTGTAAACCAATTCATCATTATCATTCATTAAAGGAGCTTTATAATCAAATCGCACTAATAAGTAAGAAACAGAGGGAAGTCATAAACCTAGTTCTCAAACAGAGAGATAGATTAGTTAACAACAAACTCTAGGTAAATCAGATGAACCTACACCATTTTTCAGAGATACTTTATCAAGTGATCGTAATAAATGCAATTAGACTAGCTTAAGTTAATATTTGGCTAAACATCAATTTTAATAGCAATTCAAATATATCAATGAAGAATTATAAGCATTTAAATAATAGGTTGAAAATGATGTATTAATTGAAACTGTCATAACAAAATTCGAATCACCAAAAGACAATTCTAAAAATAGTCAATTGTTTATAGATTAATCATAAAAAGAGAATTAATCGCCTACAACTAAATTAATGATAAAAAAGAAAATGATCTTAAATCAGATCCTATCTCTTGATAATCAAATTAAGATTATGGAAGATGAAGAAGCTAAAATAGCACTTGATCCTTAAAAATCAAGGAAAAAGTAAAATACTAGCTAATCCTCTTAAAATTAACATATTGTTGAAAGTCTTTATGAAAGAGCATAAAAAAAGTAATCAAATTTTAAAAAACTTTTTGAAGAAACTTAAATTAATAAAAATTAAGAAGAAATGAAAGAATGTACTTTTATTCCAAAGATAAATAAGTAAAATATATCTGGAAAATTTATGGAACGCTTAGATGATTGGGTCAAAAGAAAAAATCAAAAGATAAGTTAAAAACAAGAATAAAGTTAAGAAAGAATAATGAGAGAATGTACCTTTAGTCCTTTAAATAAACATTTATCTAAAACTAATCTTAGTCATACAGCAGTATATTATAGAAATCAAGAATGGTAGAATAGATTAAATATAAAGAAATAAAAATTAAAAGCTTAAAATTCACTTATTTAAATGAGTGGCAAAAAAGAAGAGAATACTCCATAAAAAATAAATAAGAGATCTAATTCATCATAATATTAAATTGATCTTGCTAAAATATTATAATCAACAAACTCATAAAATACAACAAAAAGAATAAAAAATTAATCTCCTTTTCATACTGAAATCCATAGTGGTATTCTTAATACATCAAATAAAAAAATTGAAAATATAGATATGAAGTATTTGTAATTATGTGAAATAGCTAATAGAATTAAAGCCAAATCTAAATATTGAATTTTTAACTTTTATAATATATATATATATATCATTATCAATAATTTAATGGGAACACTCTAGGTGGTTAAGGTCTTACTATTTCTTACATTTCAATTTCTTCTGTTTGTTTTTTTATTTTTAAATTGATAATTACCATTATAATTATACACACAATTAAACACATTGCTCCAAAAATTATCATATTTAGAGGATCATAATTATCAGGTAAAGTAATTTCTAATTAGTATTATTTATTATACATTTATGATTAACTTAAACCAATGGATCTTTTACATGTCTTAATTATATAGTTATTTATTTTGTTCTTTCCTTTGTATATTAAGTTAATTGATGATTTTCATAACAACCACTCAATATTTCATTTTTATCAAAAACCATACAAATTGAACTTAAATAAAGAAAACAATCTTCTAAACATTCTTCAATTATAAATTTACGATAAGGAATGCTTACACAATTGGATCCACAAAAATTTTCTTTGTTAACAATTGAATTAATGAGATGAGGCCATTTAAGTTCTAAAAATTTTGAATACAAAATTTGATGTTCTGGTTAAGGTAATTCAACTTAGAATGCTTGGATTTCATATGAAAATTAATTAAACTTCTCATTAGTTTTAATAAGTTATAATTAGTGTATTACATTCTTTGTTTTTACCTACATTTGATCTTAATAGGTTCCAAGATCATTTGAACTCAAATCTGATAAAGACTTCATTATTTTCACTAATATTATATTGATTATAATACTATTTTGTTCATTTAAAGCGTTAGATAAAATCATAAGAAAAGAGATTGTCATAAATAAAGTACCAAAAAAGCCAAATGTATAAAAAAAGAAGCCCTTTTTTAATCCACCATCTAAAATATTAGGAAATTTGTATACTTTTAACAACTCCAAAGAGATCTAATTTATTAATTTATTCCATTTTAGAATTGTCTTTTTGTAAAATATTAATTATATTAATAAAAAATAAAGAAATGGATTATAGACAAATAAATAAAGTATGTATTATTTAATATTAATAATAATAATTCTTATATTACTCACTTAAATTCAAAAGTACACATTTCACAAAAGTGGTTTGAATTTGATTGTAAGTATGTACAAACTGGACATTCCATTTGGTCATCTATTTTGTTTCCTGTTTCTGGTTTAAGATTAGGCATGAACACTTAAACTTCTTCATCAATTCTCACTCTATAATAAATGGAAACCTTTACTGCTTTTTATTTTACTATTATGGACCAAGATTATTCTATTCATTAAAATGAATATCCATGGTTTCAATAAAGAGTCCCCAATCCATAGAAGGAATTGTCTTCATTATTGTTGTCAAGTAAACAGTAGAATTGGGAGGAACAACCTTACAAATTTTAGCTGGATGTCTACAATTTCATTAAATAAAAATACCTAAAATTAACCATAAAATCTGGATCTAGAGTAATCTAATAAGTTATATGTAGAGTTTCTTTGGTAGTATTATTCAACATAAATCTTTTCAACATTGGAGCCATCTGAATTTCAATATCACAATGTATTAATTATTGGGGTGTCTCTCCAAATTATCTAAAGTAATAGATACTTTACTTACACTAAAGGAATAGTATTATGGCCATCATTCTACTTATTTGTATCTGTAATATTCTCTAATTCCATTGAGAACTAAGTTAATTAAGTCATAGATTCTTGTTCAGCTTTACTTTACTCAGCAGTTTTATTTATATCAGTTCCAAAATCAATTCCATCAATAACATCCTTCTTTTTTGGAAGAGGAGGAGGTTTTGGAATAGTGAAAGATCCTTATTATTATATTAAGTTATGAATATTTGAAGTTGGATCTACTTTGACAGTTTGCAAATAAATATTATCATATAATATTGTAAATGGGAAAACACTATTGGTTGTCTAAGTAGGTTTAGATTCAACAAAATAAACTGTAGATTCATAACATTCTAAGATTACTCCATCTACTTAAACTACATTTGAAATTAATTCTGTCTGTATTGTATTGCCTAATATGTAAATGGGTTGAATAGAATCATATAATCCAATTTCTGTTATTTAAGAATAATAGGTTTTAAATTATTGCCAATATTATAAGGTTTCTTCAACTTCTTTTTGTTTGTTGAAAAATATAGTTGTTGCTATTACAGGATATTTTTTACAATCATCTAAAAATTCATTAAGAAATCCTTCAAACCAATCTGTATATTTGGAATATAGATAACATGGTGGTGGTAGATTAACCAAATAAGAAAATACTAATTTATTTGCATTAGCAGCAGCCAGAGTCATTTTCATCATTTGGATAGCAACATTTTAAAATCTTTTTTAATTCTCAAATAATAAATTCAAAATGGATAAATTATCATTTTGAGATCCTATATGAGATTAATAGAGTATGCTTTAATAAGATAAATTGGTAGAACAACCTGTTGTATATTTATCTTAATAATTAGGTTCTGGAAAACCTAACAACCATTCAATACGTTCTTATTAATAAGCATCATAAATATTAAGTAAATTGTAAGCTAAACCTAAGAATTAACCTACAGTTTCATAATTGGCTTTGTTAATTTCTTCTAATAATACTTCAATTATAGATCTGGATAGAGGTTCATTATTGAAAATCATTCTTTAAATAATCAATTTAACTGTTTCGAAATCTTGACATTCAGTTAAAGCTCTTTTATAAAAAATTTAAGTTTGAAGACAAATAGTATCATTTTTTGATAACACATAATTCTGATCTTACAATAAGTATTGTATACATTAGAAAAGTTATGAATAGAATGGGATAACCATTTTACTAGCCATTGTTATTTTTTTTTCAGAGATAAATTCATAAAATTATGTTTTTTATAATCCTTAAGGAGATTGTTTTTCCATAAAGAAATCAGCAAATATAGAAACGATTTCTATTTAACTTGCAAATTTGACATTAGTAATTGAAGATTTGACAAAATCCCTCCAAAATGTAAAGTAATAAGGAAACTTAGTAGGATTTTTAGCAACATCATTTTATAATTTCTGTATTAAATCTAATAAGAATCTCATTATAATTTAATCACAATTTACTGTTGTATTATCTGGCTATAGAACTTATAATAATTCAGTATTTAATGAAAGTGCATGAATGTAAGTGATTACATTAACATAATGCAAAAGAATTTGTTATATTGCTTATCTTATAGTGTAATCAGGAGCACACAATAATACATTAAATACTCTTTATTGACGATTGACTATCAAATGTTGAAAAACTGAAAAAGCACATGTTGGTATAATATTAATGAGATTCATAATGATAAGTGCATAACTTTTTATAGTGGAATGATCATATGACCTAGAAATCAATTCAATTGCCATATATGTCATATTTGATAACAATTATTAAATCTTTTCAAGTCCCTATATATTCTAATAATTATTATAAATGCCAAAATACTAAGGCACTTATTCTGGATTTGTAATTAAAGTATAATCTTAGGGATAAGGAAAAGCTTCTCCAATTTCTTTAACAAACCTAAAGAATTCTTCACTATATATTTATCTCTCCATCATAAATCTATGATTATCATGCCAAATTTCCTAATATAAAGAATCTGATATGTGTTATTAAGTCATTGTCTTGTAATCTAATTTATAGGAAAGCTCTTAATTGTTTTCCTCTTAAATAACACTGTCAAATTTCTACATAATCTCTTATTTTTATTATAGATCAGTAAATTTCAATTCAACTTACTCCTTTTGAATTCTCTCATAAACTAAAATGTAGGCATTAGTACTACTGCCAGACTCTTAGAAGTCTTGAACATCTTCAGTATCTTTACCTCCATAACATTCATGTGGTAATCTTTTAACATCAAAATCTTCAATTACAGAATCATTGAATTTTAACCACTTTTCCTCTTTAGTATTAATCAAACTATAATAATGTCCATATTAAGCAGTTCCTTTATGAACTACTACTCCTTTTAATTTGTATTAATAATATGATTACTATTTAATATCTTAATTAAGTAATCCTTCTCTTGTATACTATTATAGATTTAGATTATGTGGGAATTCCAAACGAGTACTTAATTTTTCATTCATAAAGATATCTAAATTGAAAACAATCCTTTGAATATGTACTATCAATACATTTGGTAATGTTTGTAAACATTAACGTTTAATAAGATCATTCTTTTGTTTACATTATTCACAATAATAATCTTTAATGACTTCTCCATTTATCATACTTTCAAAAGATTCATGAATTGATTTAACACCTTTGACCTTTACTGAAAGAGTGTAGAATAGATCAAATTTCTCTCTCATATTGTTACATCCATTGCATATCATTTAACTACAAGTCTAACCACCATAAATAGATTCTATAAATTATTACCAACCTTTATCCTTTAATTAATTATCTAAACGATCAAAAAATTGATTTAAGAATTCCTAAGCATCTTATTGTAATGAGACATTAACTGGTTGATTATCATAATCTTTAAAAGAATAACAAAAGTCTTAAGAATTGACATCTGGTCTTTCACTCAATTCCAAATAAGCAAGTAATCTCTAGAATTAATGAATAGAGTTATCATCTAATTGATGTTCAAGACCTTGATTATCTTTGTATTGAATCATTTTTTCTTCAACTCCATCTTCAGCTCTCAACATACTGTATCTGAATTCAGGAGTCATAAAGAATTGTTACATCATTGCATTCATGTAACAAATACATCCTAAATTACGAATACCAACAAAACCATGATATGTTTTTGGATTCAATTTTATATCAAATCCACTAAAAATCATTATCTAATATATAATTATATTTAAATCCAACATCTCTGGATGATAATTCTATTTTAAATATAATATAATTATTCTATAAACTATCTTTCTACTTTCTGGAGATTTACTTTTTATATAATCTGGAGTGTATTATTTCTAAGGTGTAAGTTAAAATTTATTTAAATGAAAGCAAAATAAATGAACTTAGTATAAATACATGATCAACTCTTATGTTAATATGCTTTAATCCACAATACTCAAACTTTCTAAAATTGATAAAAGGCCTGTAAGAGTCTTGTCTGATGTCAATCCAATTCTTGACTCTGTTGGTTCATATTCTTTTAATTATGCAATGATGTTTTCAGCAAATTTATTATCACTGTATTTTGATTCTTGAATCAACTTTGCTAATAAATCAAAATAAGATTAAGAATCTTTGTTTTCATTTTTTGGGAATAGTTCAATTAATATGTTTATTAAAGTATTTCCCAATTGATTTTAACATTTGAATATTAAATATAAAGAATTTCCTGCAAACTTTCTTATTAATAATTGTTTAGGTGCATATAATAATTATTCATAACGTTATTTTATTGTTTGGATAGATGATACAAAATAATCTAAGCAATTACCCAAATTATATCCTACAATTGTTGTAATTAATATTAAAACAAATTCAATTATAAATCTATCTTCATTTATATCCACTTACATACTTATAATACATTTTAACAAATCAACATAATCTAATTATATATCTAAACCATTCATAAATTTTACTAATTCTAAGAATTCTTCAGTCTCCTTCACTCTTAATAAAGGTTTATTGTCAGATGATGATGGATATGTACCATCAATTAATTAGGCAATGGTATCAAATGTTGCTTAAATTGGTTATTTAACATGTTGTTGAATTTGATATATATTATTAAATTTAGATTGGAATTAAGCAGCTATATGTCTACTGAGAATATTTAAAATCAAACATTATGCTAATTTGACAATTTTAATATTTTCTTATTCTAAATTATTTAAAATCAATTGTAATTATTTAAATCCTCCATATTTAACAAAATTTCTACAATATTCTTCAGTATATAAAAGATGTTCAATAATTTTAATTGAATATATTAATTGATAAGATTTATCTTTTGTAAAATCTTCAAAATTAAGTATACGTTATTTAGCTGCTTCAAAAACAGGTAAAGAACATAATAATTTCCAACATTCTTAAGCTACCTAATCACTTTAATTGATAAAATGAAACATCACTCTATAAAATCTTTCATTATGAGCCAATTAATAACGAGGTAATTTCTGTTCATCTAACTCAACTTCATCATTTTCTAATAATGTTAAATCATTCTTATAACCAAATGAATGTAAATTCTTCCAAACTATAGATGTAATCTTTTATTAAATGCAACAATTTTCATAAAAGGAAATAAAACTATCAATTGATAAATATCCTTTCTATTCACCATACTAATCCCATACTTCTTTGATTTTCTTTCCATCTTTAAAACTCTCATCATTAGCAGCCTTTACTCCAAAACTAGACAATTACTCTGAATTCATCTTACCATCCGTTGAATATAACTCAAATAATTTATGCAAAACTTTAATAAATTTAGGTGTTAATTAATTATCCTCAACTAAAGGTAGTTAAGGAATGGGTTTTGTCTTTCTTCTATAAATATTTATCACTTCACTCTTTCTAACATTCATCTGTTTCAATGTCTTACCATTATCTGTATCCTATACAGTTACCCCATTTCTAACTAATTTCACTTATTCCCAATTTGTTTATAACTCTTTAGCTATCAATTTTCTTAATTCAAACATAGTCATTCTAGAATACACTTTTATTGTTATTCTATTACCTGGAGCTCCATCTCCCATGTCATTTATAATATTTATACTAAATGCATCTCCTTTTACTAATCCATCCAATGAAAGTAAAGATCCAACACCTTTTGTCTCAGTTTCATTCAATAAATTTCTTAGAACTTCCAAACATTTAAGAATAGTTTATTCATTTGTACAATCCATCTTATCTAATATCTTCTCTATAAATTATTCTTATTGTGATAAATTTAATTTCACTAACAATTAAACTGCTTTATCCAATTGAGAATTAAACACAATATGCCATAAATATTCAATTCCTATTATTTAATTTACATCCACCAATAGAGTCAATTCTAATTATTAATCATTTTCATTAACATTTGTATTAGTCATACTAATAACATTACCATATTAATCACAATTTTAATTCAAATTTGATTATTGTCTATGTAATCTATACTCTTTTTGATTTATATAATATAATATAGCCTAGAAACAATTAAATGCATTTTCAGTGAGATGTGAATCTGAATTTAATAACCGTCTATAAAATTTATCTAATTCAGTTAAACTAAATTATTAATCTTTCTCTACTAAATCTCTTAACCAATTGCTGGCCATATCACATTCCTATTTACAAATAGGTTTTAAAATTAGTTCATTCCAAATTAAATCTAGAAATTGCTATTCTATAATATCTGCTGCAGTTCCATTTATTTTAATTAAAGTTTTTATTAATAGAATTCTTTCTTATAATTTATTCATATATCTTGCTGATTCTTATAAGTTCTCTGCATTAATACCTTTATTTAAAATTCTAAGATTCTCAATATTTTGTCTTAATATTTGATGTATATTAGATTGTTAAATAAGTTCTTTAACAAATTCATCTTATGTGATTTCTGGTACTTTATTTTCAGTATTAGTAGATTATTCAATTTCTTCTTTAATTTTTTATGTAATCATATTATTTGGATTATTCTATACAAAAGGATAAGTCATAACTTAAGAAGATTAAGATTCTACATTATTATCTGATTGTTATGGTTATGGTTATGGTTACGGTAATTGTTTTTATGGAAATGAACATATTAAATGAGATAATGTTTTAATTGATGAACTCTCTACTTTCATTTATTATATATTAGCCATTAACTTAAGAACCATTTAAACTTTAATTTCTTTAATTTCAAGATTCTTAATCAAATCACAAAGATATTATCTTGATTTATCTTCAAGTGTCTATTTTTATGATAAACCAGCATATTCTACTATTTTCCATAAAGTATCAATTGTTGAACATATCAATTCCTAATTTTTAATTTAATATCTATTCATTTCAAATAATAATGAAACATGTTCAATCAATATTTAATCCTATTTTAATTATTAAATTTATTCTAAGAAATAAATCACATGATAATCCCTCATTTAAAAAGCAATTTCATTTATCAATTTAAAAATAATGGGTCTTAATTCATTATCATTCTATTGCATCAATTCCCAGATCATAGACATATGCTTGGCTGTAAATGCATTATCGATATTTAAATAAATTCTAATCAATTCTTTAGTCCTCTCTAATAGTTAAAGATGAGTATTATGATGAAACAAAGTTTCCATAATATTCTCAGTTTCAATCCATTATAAAACAGTTTATGGACACTTATCAAGACTAGCTTACTTTAACATATCAGTCAATAACTTTAATCCCATAATTTTTTTATCCAAAAAATTACAATTAAAACACACCTAAACAAATTCTAAACTCAACTTTTAAAGCCATTCTCTCCTTTGATCTTCATTCATAATTCTATCCAAAAGTACTTTAAATGCTTGAATAATTAGATTCATTTTTTCTCTTCCCATATTTCTTAAAGTTTATTCATCAGAATGAAGCAAAGTTTATCTCAAACCTTACAATTTTGGAACATATTCTTAACAGAAAGATCTGAATAATTAAGCATGGATATTACCTATAGCAGACATATAATTAGCTAGAATATCAACTGATTAGATGTTGAGTATCTTTTCAAATCCTCCTTAATTACCAAAATGATTAATGAATTGAATTAAAAGAAAACTCTTTGATTATTTAGGTCTCAATATTGCATAAAACTTCTCTTCCAAATAGTCTTATTCATATAGGATATCATAACTATCATCTATGTATTGTTCAATTGAGTTGAATCTCCTTACAATATGATCACCACAAAGTGCCAGTCTAGGATGACATGCAGTAATTTGTTCATCATGATGACGATTATAACCATTATATCTCTTCTAAGATTCTTCTTCTATAGAATTTCCATCTTCTGAATATGAACGAAATGCAACATTATATTAAAGAATTGGTTCAATATCCTTTTCTTCAATCCGCTCCTATATAGTACTCAAAACCCATTTGTCTGATTGAGTTGCTAAGATCATCTACCCTACTTAAAGATTGAACATTTGATCTAATTTTTGAGATCGAGTTCTATATGGCATGAGATTACCACTTCTAATATTATAAATATGTTTGACAGATTGCTCATTTAGATATCTAACCTTTATATTATCTTCATTGTGTTCTTCTACCACTCCTCTAGACCAATTTAATCTAGCAGTACTACGACAGAGACGTAGACAATCTACATAAGTGCCTTCTTAAAGTTGGTCAATGAATTACTTATATTGAGGATTGAGTGAGTAAGAATATTTAATGAACTAACTTTATTCAATTGATTACTTGATCATGCCATTCAGTACGATGTGCATTATGCTCATAAATCATACGAGAAGGATCCATTATAGTCCTAAATATTTAACTAATCTTCTCCTCTTAGAGATTATTGCAAATGTATTTCAATACAGATTTCATGAATGCTTCTATATTGAAAATTACTCTATCTGGATAAGCTTTATGATTGATGATAAAATTCACACAGATGCTTACCAACTCTGGTAAATATTATCGACCATCTGCTGTGACAGTCTCTTCCATATACTACTCTACCTTTTATAAAGCTTGCAGAATCGGTTCATATTACTATTCACTTTTGGCTGTCTTTAACTTATCCACTTAAGACACCAATTATTTCATTGCCTATAATTCTTCACTCATTTATATTTATATTACATCTTAAATTTCACAAATGTAGTTTATATAGTAAATAAAATAATTCAAAATAGTAATTTCAGATCCTCTTACATCATGAATCTTAATTCTGAATGATAAGTATCTTTACTAATTCTACCTTTATATCATTATATAACATACTTATAATCCTTCTTCCATATATATCTGTATTCTACATTTAAGACTTTCTGATTATATCTTCTCTTTTACTTATATAAATTATAATTTAACTATCATAATCTGAGTTTTAATTATAATCTTATTTCATATTAATAACAAAAATAGATAAAATCTACTTTATTTATGTTTTCATATGAAATGAAGCTCTTTCTCTGTTGTAAACTTTTAATAATTGTTTTTTCTGCATTTATTATTCCATAATTAAGATCATCTATTCCAGTAAGGAATCAAATTTCTACATTTCAATCTCTTTTCTATAATTTTTAAGTGGAAATAAGTTCATTAAGCCAAAAAAATTTAAATTGCACATATGATTTTGCTTGATGAGTAAAAAAATATTATTCAATTATTCACATATCTATTTTTTATGCATTTCCTCTTTTTAATAGAATAATCATTATTTTATCCAATAAACAAAATTGCCTAAGGTATTTTTTATTAAAATAATAATATCTTTTTAATTTTGAGATTTAAGTTGATATTTAAAATTTAATAAAGTCCTTTATTTCCAATTGTTAATAATTAAATAATATTTTGAGCATAATCACTCATTTCAATTTTTAATAGAGAAGTATCTTTTAGATCCTTACCAATTCTCATCAACTTTATTCATATTTATAGATTTTATTGCTAATTATAGAATAATTGATATTAAACAAAATAAATAAAAAATAGATATTTTATACAAATTGATTTGCAATCTATAAATTAATATGGTTTCTTAAATTTATACTATTAACCACTTATGATAAATACTCATTTTCTAAGTTTTCTATCTTTTCTTTATCTTTCTTCCAAGATTTCCTTGTATTTCATTGATAAATCAAAATCATCCAATTACCATCCTATTAGGTCTTCTCTATATGAAGCATCAGAAGCCAATGGAAATCTTTCAGGTTTACATTTGAATGGAAAATCTTTCATCAAATTGAACATTGTTTTACCATTCACTTTCATGACTTCTTCTTATTACCAACTAAAATATAATTTTATAAAATTTCTTACTTTCCTTCAATTTCAGCCAAAACTTATGCTTATTGATTAGACATTTTAATTTTGCCATCCTTTTTGTACTTTTATAAAATATTCTGATTTGCTTTATATATTTTACCCTCAAAATAATCATATTGATTTTTTCCCTTTTTTTATGGATTAAAATACAATTCACCAATAATTTAATTCTTATGATCAACATATAATTATTGTCCTTCAGTATAAAAATAACGATCTCCATATGTAATACCAGTCACATAACCCTTACAATAACTATATGAGATTATTGCATCACTAAATTCTATTACAATTCTACCTTCATTACCTCCTGTTACTGTATTTGGCCCTATACTAGCTGTCGATTCCAAATTACCATATATTTTATAACCCCTACCATACATAATAAATGCAGCAATTGGAGGATGATGACTAATCTATTCTAAATAAACTGGACATCCCTTAATCCATAATTAACAAGTCTCACCTAGAATGGGGTTGAAAGGCTTTTCTAAATTTAGATAGATCATTGTAAATGAAAGTGAAAATGCCATTACTGCAGCCATCTATTAAACTGGATCCTTTGGAACATTTTCAAGGAAATGTGGAGCATAAACAAAAGATTCCCCAAATCTTTATAAATTTGTTCTTTTTTCAAAAACATAGACAGGTAGAGAAACACTTAAGATGGATTTACCTCTCAATAAATTTGATCCCATTTTACTTAAAATGTATTTAAATACTTTTTTCTATGCTTCCAATTTTTTTGTATTCACAAATTTTAAATATCCTTTTTTTTAATCAAATTACCATTCATCCTTATAAAAAAAATGATTGCCATTAATTTCATTTATTCTTTCATATTAAGTATCCTCTTTTATTTTAATTGTATAAGGATGCAATTAAGTTCTCCACATTTAACAGTTTAAAACAAAGTCTAACAATTCTTTATAAAATTCATCTTAATTTTAAATCAATTATGACTTTTCCCATTCAGGTCTAATATCTTCATAAATAAATTCTTTATCTATTTCAATTTCCTCCTCAGACTCATACTGAATTTTAATTTAAATTTACTCTTGTATATCTTCTACTTATTATTTATCTTCATAAGTTTCTGTTTTCTATATTTAATAATTCTGTTCATCTATGATTCGATTATTAATAGGAACATTAAAATTTAAAGATTATTTTTATTCTATTATTGTATCTTGTTTAATTATACTTTCTTAATTTTATTTTTTAATTAAAGTAAAATCTTAATCTGTCATCTAATAAGAATTTGTTTACTTGGAGTCTGAATAATTTTGAAACTTTGATTAATATTTCTATTTTATTTGTATATATGATATTGAATCTTATCTTGTATATTCATTTTCATTTTAATGATCAATTTATGGCTATGATTTATGCATGTAATTATTAATTGTAGTATTCTGGGTATATTCTGGGATAACCAATTGTTAAATAGTTTTAGATTTAACTGGACGACTCTCATAAATATTTATTAAATCTAAAATGAATTGAGGTGCTTATTTTTACAATTTTAATTCCATAATATATTAAATTAAGTGTACATATTCTTTTAAATATTAAATTGTTAATTATAAATCTTAGTTTTATGTTATATATCCACCATTTATTGTTCTTGTATCTACAACAAATAGTTTAGGAGTATGTGATGATAAAAACACAGCACAAATATTCCAATGTATATTACTACTACTTTTATCATCTGATTTATCTATAACATATATTTCATTATAATTGGCATAAAATTACCTCACATAGTTGAATGTCCTAGGTTAATAAAAATAACCAAATGATTCTCTTGTTTCCTTAATTTTTACAGTTGTTAGACCTAAATTTTCCAATTATTCTATATTTTTTATTTATTTATTCCATTTTGTTTGTGTTTTTGTATCATATAAAGCCAAAATTAAACTATTGGGAGTAGCATCAGTAATTGGAAGAAATATTCTAAAGTTGTAACAATCATTTTTATTCTGCATAATTCTAATAGAATCTTCAAATAAATATAAATTGAAATCAGATTCATCTATCAAATAATCATAACTTAATTTATATTACAAATCTTTGAATATTAATGTTAATTCTGGTTAATCTATTTATTATGTATCTTTAAAAATTGGTTAACTTTAATTTAATATTGCTGATTCACCAAGAGGTTATTGTAAAAATACTATTCTTTCTTTATCAATCTAATTTTTATTATTTTATTCTGTTTAATAAAAGTCTTATTGATTATCTAATTAATTGATTGAATAATGTTTTTATTGATTCAAGTCTTAAGAATAAAATAGATTTTAGCTTATAGGTCTTTCTCTATCCATTTATTTCAACAGTTCTATATTAATATCTTTTGCTAAAGGTTCAACAGTCATAGTCTCATATCTCTTTCCCCTTCTCCCTTAGAAAACACATTATTTAATATCATTAAACCATTAATTAACATAATTTTTATCATCATCAGCAAACCAAAAATTTTATGTGAGAGATTTATGCAAAAGTAAAAATTTGTACCTCTTATTATCTTAAATTGGATTTTAAATTTCAAAGAAACGTAAATTGAGAATGATTTCTTTTTCAGACAAAATTATCAATTCGCATAGATCAATATCTATAGTTAATTATCTTGTTTTCCAAAATGATTCATCTTTCATTTTGATATCAATTTTGCCTGTCTTTTTTGGTTGAAACATATAAATAAGAATTGTCTGTCTAAATATTTTTTCTTTTGTTTCTCTACTAACCTTTAATCTGCTCAAATCTTTGTCAAATGCAAGATCCTAATATAAAGATTCGACCTTTTCAATGACATTTTCTGATATTTCTGATGGGTGAACTTATTAATACTTTTAAAATCGTTTATATAGATAAGCTATTGATTCTTCTTAATTCATTTAATAATAACTAATCAAAAATCATCAAACATATGTTATTTTTCATCGTCAATCGGTTGAATGTCATCTCTTTCTTCAGGATACTTATCAAACCATTGTGAATCTGTTTCATTTCTTAAAAAAGGAATCCATGGAGGAGGGATTTTCTTCTCATATACTTTTTACCATGGAACACCCCTAAAGAATTTATGATTCATTAAAGCTGCACCTTCCTAATTTAACAAAATTAAATTACATCTTCAACACCCAATCTTTTATTAACATCTGAATTTAACAATTTTCTTATAACATCCTTAGCTCTTACATGTAAAAACTTTGGAAACTCAATAACTCCATTTAAAATCTTCTTGTATATATTTGTAGGCTCAATATCATAAAAAGGTGGATGACTAAATGATTTATTATTTAAATTATATACCCTGCTAACATCTCGAAAATTAATACACCCAATGCCCACCAATCTATAGATTTTCCATATCCTGTTTTTGCTCCTTAAATTAACTCAGGAGCCAAATATTCAGGTGTACCACACAATGTTTATGTATGATTATTTTTAATCTTTTTTGCAAATCCAAAATCTGCTATTTTTATATGTCCTTCTCTATCAATCAATAAATTTTCTGGTTTTAAATCTCTATAAACAATGTCTTTCCTGTGTAAATGTTGGATTGCCAACAATATTTCTGATACATAAAAAAGTGTAATATCTTAACTAAATCTGCCATCTTTCTCAATCGAGAAAATAATTCACCTCCTGAAACAAATTCAAATAACATATAAATGCATTTTGCATCTTAAAATGAACCTTTTAACTATACTAAAAATGGATGTTAGATTTCATTCAAAATATTCTTCTCTGATTTTATATGATCCACTTATTTTAATTTTATGATGTCATGTTTCTTCATTATTTTCAATGCATAAACTTAACGACTTGGATCTCTTTTTATACGAACTTGCTTTACACGTCCAAAAGTGCCAGTGCCCAATGTTGTATACACTTCAAAACTATCTATCGAGAGATTTTAGAAAAGTTATTTATCATTAGGTTTTCCTTAAACAGACTAAAATGTTGGCTCCTCATCTGATGAATCCTCATTCATACGTTCAAGTTGCAATTTTTATAACTTACGTTGAAGTTCTTCGATTTGAAGTTGGTTCATGACAGTTAATAAAATTAATATATATATATTTATTTATCTATCTAAATAATAACAAGTTTTCTCAAATTACTTTGATCCAATACCTTTATATAATTTATACAATTATACTAAATTGAATTTTGAATCATATAGAATTAAGATTGCAATCTATCATTAACTATAAGTGGAATAAAAAGGAAAATCACTTTTCTTCTAAATGAAAAGTAAAAGAAATTATATTATATATGTTTAAACAAAAATATTTTTGATAAGATTTAATTACTAAAAACAATCAAAATAAGATTGCATCTTATATAAATTCTTCAATACACTATTCAAATACCATGTCTCCTATTTCCATCAAGAGCTCCAATTTATCATCTGATGCTAAGTTCCATCTAAACTCATTATCTTACATCTGTCTTATATAATTGATTAATTACATCTGCTATCAACATTTTATTCACTCTTTATTCCCCTATTTATATGATCGGATCATAGTAGTATTAAAGATCGGCATCATACAATTCTGGATTCTATTGAATATTCATTTGTTATATCATCATTTCCTAAGATTTTAATTCTAAAATAATTTATTTCTCTCTTGGAACATAATATTCATCTTCAATTGGCAAGAATCCACATAAATAATTTGCAAATTAAATTATTCTAGATTCCATTTAATTCAAAATATCAGAGAAGTCTTCACATTTAATAGTTTAATGAAGAACTCTAGCTTCCCAAGGATAAGGCTCTCCATTATCTATTATATGATTTATGATAATTACTAAAATAATAAGGTCTGAAAGTATTCAAAATTTCATTGCAGGCATCAAATATAGCTCTATTGTGAATATGTTCAAGCTCTTTTAAGGCTTTAGAAACATGATTCAAATTCTAAAAGTCATTTTCTTAAAGACGATGAAATTCATATTCAAAGAAATATTAATCTAACATTACAAAATTTACATAATTTTAATCTGCAGTTTATTGAGAATAATTTCCATAGAAAAGTTCTAATCTTTTTGATGGTGAATAACCATATGGAATGTTAATTTTTTAAACAATATCTTGACCATATTGAGGTAAGATATAATCAAAAAGATTATGAAGATAATATCTAATTTCAAGAATTGAAGTTGGTATTTGAGACATAACAGGTGAAAGTTATTAAATTATTAATCCAAATTGATTTTAATTATTCAACAATTCTAAAATATTATTATTTTTACCTTCTGATAGATTATCTAAAATTTCACTGATTAAATCATTTGCAATCAAATCCAATTTATCTTTCATACTCATCTCTTCATTAGGTTAAATAATATCCTCTTTAAGAAATTATCTTTATTCAATTTAATTTTCTTAATCAAAATCTTCAGATTAGGTCTCTTCAAGTTTTTCTAATTCGTTTTCAGATTGTACAAAAATATTATTTAAAATTTTAACATCAGATTAGCTTTATTTTGATTTTTTAAGATTACTTATACGTTCATCTACTTTTTACTTAAGACTTATAAGTTTTGAATTATTTTCATCAAAACTTGATGCAATCATCAAATCTCTTTAAATCTTTTTCATTGCACTAGCTTCTTTTTTCTTGCTTAATTCAATATATTATCTTGTAATTTAAAGATCTTCTAATTCTTTTTTTAACCATTTATTTAATTCAACTTTTTTATTTTCATCATTATTATCCATTTTTTTTATTTCTGTTAAATATCTTAATTAAATAGCCTCTTCTCTCATATTTAATAATTCTGTTTCCTTTTTCATTAATTGAGATTATAATACTAATAAAGATGATTTACTTATCTCTGTTATCTAATCTTTAGATGATTAAATTAATCTAACATCACTTTAATCTTAAAGAGCCTTAACTTTCTTTCTTGCTTCATTAAAATTCTTTTCCATACTTGCTTCTTAAGATTACAACAATTTAATATCAAATGAATTATCAGATTAATTTGAATTAAGTTTAAATTTTGATAATTAACTCTAAATAATAGAAATAATAGCATGTTTCATTTATTTTTTTAATTTCTTCATAGCTACATTCTTTTTTTAATCATTATCATAAGTTTCTAAATGAAAATTCCATCCATTCAATTAATTTTAAATTTCATCTACCATTTTTGCTTAATTTAAATTTGAAGGGTTTTAAATGCTTAATGAATTACTGAATTGATTGCTTTGACAAAGTTAAAAGTCTGTTTGATTATCTACAACTAAAGGTATTTTATTAATTACTCTTTATTCTTCAATAATTTAATGATTAGGTTAGTTCTTATTTATAACAATATTTTGATTTTAGTTTTCCATAAATATCTATTTGTTATTTGAAAGAATTTAAGTTGATACTTTTTCTTTTTATTTTAATACTTTATTGATTTAGGAAGGATGAGATTTTTCCTTAGTTTAATCATTAAATAAGGATTTATAATGTTATTAGATTAATCTCTTAATTTCAAATTAATTAACTTTTTGATTTCTTTGTTTTTTTCTTTAACAATATTATTTCCAAGCTTTTTATATTTTAATTACTGCTTGATGCATTCCTTGATATATTAATATTTTGAAATTAAAATCAGATAAAGTTGCACTAATACATTATGAATCTTAAAATAATAAAATCAATTTTTTTATCATTTTTTATAAATAAGTAGTAGGAGGATATTTCCTAAACAATTAATTAATTTCATTATCTAAAGTTAATTCACAATGATTATTCAATTATTCATTATTATTATTATTTTTAATTTATTTTTTATTTTATCTTGCAGATGATGATCGTTTTTTTGTTGAATCAATTTAAAGATCAGCAGATTTCAGAGAATTTTATAAAAAAAATTCTTATTTGCTTTGATTGGCTAGACTATGTATATCAGTTGGATTTCCTTTTTGTTTTTATTTTTACTTTATCATTTTCTTTTTGGTTTTTTTAGGTGATTTACTCTTTTGATCTAATATTTTATTCTTCAATTGAATCTTTTACTTCAACTGTTCTAATTTAACTTAGTTCTCTATTCTAATTCAAATCAAATAATTACTTTTTTTTCTATTCTTCTAATATCTAAATTTCATAATTTTTAGCATAGATAGAATTTTAAGCCTTCTTTAATGTCAACTATAAATCATTTGACTTTTGACTAATCTGAAGTTTAAATTCTTTAATATTCTCTTCTTTAATAGGGATTTATTTATTCTAATCCTTTTATAAATTTTATTGTTTTATTTATAATTTAATTTTATTGTCTTGTATATTCTCTATCTTAGAATGTTATTTTTTTAATAGTGTTTCACTTAAATTTATATCATTGTTCTTTAGATTATGTTTGCGGTTAGTTGAAGTTAATGATTGAACTTATTATTTTGGATTTTTATTTTAAGTTGGATAAAAGGATTTTTTTGTTGTGTTTATAAGAGAAACAACTTTTACTTGTTTTTTTTTAGAAAGCCTTTTCTTATTAGTATTCTAAATCTATAGAGATTAAGATTTGAGTTTATGATTTTAATCTAATTGTTATTCTGGGGATTTGATTCTTGAACTATTTCGTTGTCTCTTATTATTAATTGAGCTATTTGGTTCTTGTAGGTTACTTTCATAAAATTATGTATCAAATGAATTTTGAGTATTCATAGATGAAAATAAATTAATAAATAAGTTTATATTGATCACTTTAAATATGAAAATTTATGTATTGATTTAAGTTTTGATAGGAGCCATTTCAAATAAAAACTACTTAATTATATATTCAATATTTAATTGATCATCCTCTAATACTAAGATAGATTTTTAGCAGTCAGATATAAATATCCATAAAAAAATTACAATTCAATTGGGAATAATAAAAACATTTTTTGATATATATTAAAGTAATTAATAACAATTTATGTGGATGCTTTATCTATACTCAAATATAATAAATATTCAAGTATTGAACTACTATGTTGTTATTAAATTTTATAATAATAAATAGGAATTATATGGTACTAAGAATTAGATGGTAACATTGACTCGATGAATTTTTATTTATAAACTTTGTCACTAACTTAATAGTTAAAAATATGATAATTTTCTATAAAAATGTTATAAGAATTTAAAAAATCGAAAGAATGTGTTTAAAAATTCTCTTAATATTAAATTTTATATACTACCAGAGGCAATTGAATAATATGATCCTCTATAATGTAATTTAAAATTGTCTTCCAACTAATGACAGACCATCATAGAAAATTAATAAATTAAATTATTTATAAATAATATTTAATTCCATGAAGAATAATGAAATTGAATTCCAAGATAATTCTATATCCATAAAGAGGCAGCCTCTTTTATATAAAAAGAAAAGTTAGGATAATGATTTAGCAATTAGAAAATCATCCTTTTATGAAGGTGCTTTAAGTTAATTGAAAAAATCCATACTTGAAGTTAGTTAGCATTAATAAATTGATAAACATGTATTAATATGATATATTGTAGCCATCCCTTTAAGAATTATATGATTCTTTGGCCTTAATGACTCTCTAATAGAAATGCCATCATCTTTTAAAATCTGTTCAAGAATAAGAAGTCTAAGAAATTCTAGCATTTTTAGATCATTTTAATACAATTTCACCTAAACCAAAATTAAGGGAAATTAATGATTAAAAATAATAGACTATTCTTCATATTTCATGCTTTAAAAACTTACCAACTGCCGTTGAAAGAATCTTAATATATGAAAAAGATAATTCTACAATTGAGGAATTCAATATATGGATAAATTAAAAAAATAAAGATTCATTCACAGCAGTACATTTTGCTGCATATGTTGGATCATTAGAAACATTAGAAATATTAAAAAAATATGGATGTGATTTAAAAATAAAAAATGAATAGGGTCAAAATGCTCTTTCTATTGCAGCTTAAGGAGATTAAGTATCTGCTATGGTTTGGCTCTATTTACAAGGGTTATCCTATACTGAATAAGATGAGAAAGGGGGAACTCCATTACACTGGGCTACTTATTATGGTAGTGAGTTTGCTGTTCAATTTTTACTGAGCTGGTTACAAAAGACAAAAGAAGGAAAGAAAATTATAAATTAATAAGATACTGAAGGGATGACTCCTTTACATTTAGCAGCAATGACAGGAAATTAAAGAATAGCTAAAAAATTATTATATAAAGGGAGTTAAAAAAATATTCGAGACAAAAGAAATTAAACTCCAGCGTAAACAGCATTAGAAAATGAATACGAAATAATCTATAAAATTTTGGAAACAAATAATTGTCTATTTGAATTTTTAAATATTCGAACAAGGTAAATGCTAAGTTCACACTTAATAGTTATAAACCAGCCTCAATCAGTTGGAATTAGATATGTTCATTTTTTTTAATTTATTTCTATTGCATGATTGGTTCCGTGATTTTTGTATATCCATTTTTTAATACAGATGCTTGGTTACAATATTTATCAATAGCTTCATTTTTGATTGGACTTGTATTTTATTTTTTGACTATGTTCATTAATCCAGGATATGTTGAAAGAAATGATGATTCAAGAAAATTATTTTCACTTCTCACTTAATATGAACCTTGGGAATTGTGTCCTGAATGTTAAATACATAAACCATTAAGATCTAGACATTGTGAATTTTGTTCAAGATGTGTTATAGTTTATGATCATCATTGTCCTTGGTTACATAATTGTGTATATATTTATATTTTATATTAAGATAGGAGCTAAAAATTATCCATATTTTATTTGTTTTATTTTGACAATCTTTGTAAATTTAATTCATCTAATTATATTAAATGCAATATTTTTGATAGTTGATTATCCTAATCAAATTCAAAATAGTCATTACCCATGGTTCAATAATATAAATAATACAAAGGCACTTGATATATCCAAGATATGTGTGCAATCATCTATTTTAATTTTATGTTCACTCTTTCTATTCCCCTTGGGATATTTGATCTATGTTTAAATGGATAATCTATTTAGAAACCTTACTACATTTGAAAAATATAGATAAGAAGAATAATCTAATATTAAAGGTTCAAAAGATAAGAAAAGTCAACAAACTATTTAGTAAATAATCCTTGTCATTTTAGATCCACCTCATCTATTAGATCATAAGTATCACACAATCTATCATTTTCTAATTGCATAGAAATGTGTTGCATCAATTCAAAAAATACTTCATATTAAATATGACACATATAAATATTTATAATATTTTGAATTTTATTCTATCAAATTTAATATGAAATTTAATAAATTATATCGTTGACTTTATTAGTTATTATAATTTACTCTTCCAAATCACTATCCTGCTAAAATTTGTTTTGGGAACATTATTACAATGATTCCAATTCAACATTCATTTAATGAGATTACTAAGATTTTTCATCTTCTATTTCTATAACTTCTTCCTGAAAATCAATAAATTTAGTAACAAATTAGCATTAATTCTATACATGATCCTTGAAACTTTTTAATTCCCCTCTCCAATTTTCACATCGTGTACATTCTATTTAAACTTCTGAAATCATTAACTAGGCAAATAAATCTTTTTCATATAAAAAATTTCGGTTTATTTGATATCTACATTCTGGACAGTTTCTCTTATATTATAACCAATTTATTATACAGGATCCACAAAAAGTATGCCTATTTTTACAATATTAACTGATTTACCCACAAGATACTCTTAATGGTTTATAAAATACATCTCTACAAATAGTACAAAATAAATGTGGACTAATTGGAGTTAATTATTCATTAGATATTCTAAATTAACGAGGCTTATTCATTATTTTAATTAGTATTCAATTTACTAAAATTGCTATATAAATATCAATTATATGAACTATTTATACTTTTGTTTTTCTCTCCATTTATCATATATAGTTAGATCATTTATTGGGTGATATGAAAATTCTTTGATTTTCAACAACATTCATCTCATGTGAATTATATTTGTACATAAACAAGATGTTGTAAGAAATCATATTATAAATTTACTTCTATTCTTATTTTATATCTGTTCTTTTTTTAAACAGGATTGTAGTAAATTTGCCATACTTACAGATTTCTAATATTAGTCTTCAGATGTATACATTCTAATTGTTTTTTTTATTTTCAATTTCATTTTATCCCAAAAAATATAACTAATAAGCTGGTATTATGCATATTAGTTTCATCTTCTTATTTTATTACATCTATGCCATAGCTTTATTTTTAAAAACTAAATTTTTACTCATTTTATTTTTTAGTGTAAGAGTCCATAAAAACAGTTGATGAATTTATTAAATGGAGTGCTATATGGAATAGTTAATGGCCTTGATTTTTAGATTATATTCATATATTTGTTTTTATAATTGAAATTTAACAAAGTCATCCAAAAAAAACTTATGATCTATTTCTATATGTTTCCGAAGGTGGTATTATTGGAGGTAAATGATAATGTCCACTACCTTCATTTAAAATGAATTTGCCAATAATTTTAGCAGAACTCTCTGCAAGTCTTGGGGACGTCAAAGGAAACAAAGCATGTTAACTTTAATATCTCTATTGATATTTCATTGGTATAGAAGTCTATTTACTCAGTTCTAATGGAGTGAATATTTTATTGTCCTTAATGATATCGAAAATGAAATACCTCTGGTTTCTTATATCTTTGATAGGAAACATTTGAAATAGTTGATAGATTATTGATTGTAGTAATTTTATCAGTATTTTTTAAGCAATCCTGTTTATTATACCATTAATATTATTCAGTGTGAGCTATTTGATTCTTATGATCTATAAAGTTAAATTATAAGAAAATTACTTTAAAGCGTTCTAATATAAGTTTTCTACTATCCATCATATAACACTTATCTATATAGTGGATTAGCTTCTGGATTGAGCATGAGATTAAATAAATTATATATATATATATTAAGTTATATATTTTTAATATCAGATTCATATACCATTTTAAATTAAACTCTTTAGACTTAACTCAACCTTCATTTTAGGACGATTTGTATCTAAAAATCATTTGAAAATACAATACCTTATTTGATAAGAACTCTTTAAGTTGGACATCTACTTAGATCAACAATAACATGAGATTAATTTTAATTATGAGTTTCTTTAACCTTCACTTAAACTAATTTATTTTAAGATCTATCAGTCCTTAAATTTCTTTAATTAATGGTTGATATATTGTTTTCTTTGGCTTATCTGAATGGGGAAGCTGAAGGTGTAGTTCTTTGGTTTGTTCTTGGTGTAAGTTTTTGAACAACTGCATTTTTAACAAAAGGAGATTTGGTTCTTTGCTAAGTTTTAACTTAATTTTGTTATGGTCTTTATAGAAATTACCTATAAGGTGATGTACTTCTTTTTGGAGAGACATCTTTGTTTTTATTAGATTAATATTAATTTTGACTAGGTTGATTGGGTTTGTGAGTTTGATTTGTATTATTTAAAACTTCTTAGGTTTACTTGGAAGTATTGCTATGTTAACTATTAGTATTAGTAGATAATTTTTATGATTAATCATCTTTTTATAAATACTTGAAGATGGATTATGTATGTGTATCATTGTCTTAAACTATAGGTAATTCTTATATTTCATGTGATTTTGAAGTAATCTTAATTGATTCAGGCATATAATATTGTTAAATAATTTTGCTCTCTGGAACTTCCAAAGATTTATTATTGGTGTCTGTTAATATTGTTTAGAATAACTCTTCGGATTAAGTAGTGAAAGTAGAATCTTTACTAGTACATTTATATCTATGGAGTGATCCTTAAACTTAGAAGCAAACTGGTTTTTAAGTTGGTTTAATTGCATTATCAAAGGTTTTCATTTAGCAGTTAAACAAAATTTATTAATAAATTATCTTTACTATTGATTTACATATTATCTTTACATTATTATAATGGATTTTTTTTATAGAAAATCAAGTGTAATGATATTTTTCAATATGAGAGGTTCTTATTAAAAAAGTCATAATATTTAGAAAATTTAAATATATATATATTATATATTCAAAAAAAATGTATAAGAGCAACTTTGTTGAATCTCAATCGTTTTTCAACAAATATATGTAGTAAGCTATGAAGAATAAGAAAAAAGCAAATAATGAAGATGCTGCTTCTGTTAGATGTTAAAGATGTTTAAAATATGGTCATTTGACTTATGAATGCAAAAATGAAAATGTATATTTATATAGGCCTTCAAGAACAATGCAATTTAAGTATGAATATAATTAGACAATTATTTTAGAGAGAAATAATTACAATATGAATTAAATAGTGAAAAGCCACCTGAAGTTCCAGATGCATTTGATGGAGATTGGAAAAGAAGTACAAAAAAGAAGGTACCTTTGGAAGTATCTTCAGATTCAAGTAGTGAAGATTAACTATAACCAAAAAAAGAGGGAATCACAACTAATGTAAAAAAATAAAAAAGTTCATCATCTGAGAGTAGTAGTGAAGAATCAAGTAGTAGTGATAGTGATAGTGAATCATCAGGTTCATCTTAAAAAAGAAGAAAAAATAGATCTAGAGATAAAAAGTAAAAAAAATGAATTTATCTATGCATTAAAATAATTATTAATAAATGAGTAATAAAAAAAAGAATTCTTCAAAAAACGATGATAATTATGATGATGTTGGATATTTCTGTTAGTGGTTTAAGAAAAAGAATTCTAAAATTGTTAATATAGAATAAAGTAGAATGTCTGTCAATAAATAACAAAGAAATATATTATATAGATCTGCTCTAGATGCCAGCGACCATAATGGCACATCATAATTTAATTAATTGAATTCAACTAACTCTGAAACATAAAGAAAAAATAGTGATGTATCACCCTTCGTCAGCAGTTTTATAGTTCCTATTTTTGAGAACAATTATCCTTAAAATTAGTTGTTCTAATTAAAAAACAATTAAAGTGGAGACACTATTTTTGCTAAAATCACATCAACAACAATTGATGTGATTAAATCTTTGGGTTTCAATGAAGATATCTCTAGTAATCAAAGAATATCAGATTAAATTTCTAAATATATTGCCTCTAGAATTAAAGACTAAATTAATACATTAGCTGAATTTGGATGTGGAGAAGGAGGAAATACAGTTTAAGTATGATATAAAATTAATTAAAAAAAGTTTGCTAAATATTTAGATTTTGTAATTGCAATTGATAAATCTACTGAGGCATGTTTGTAAACTAGAAAAAATTGTGATAAAAATAATTACAATTAAGATTTTCCAAATCCAAAAGTAGAAATCATTAATTCTGATATATTTAAATTAAAAAGGCGTTTACCCTTTGATAGTATTTTCATTAATCCTACAATCAATACAGAATATGCTTAAATTTGTAAAGATTTATTGAAAGATTGTCAACCTAATTTGTAACAACTATTAATGATGATCTCTGATTAAATTGAAAATTTAATTATTTAATTACCTGCTTAAATTGACTATTCATAATTACCTCTATTACTTAATATTAATTAATAATATCAAAATAACACTCAACATAAATATTAATCTTTAGTAACATAACATAAATAATAACAATCATTTATTGCTCATTGTTCACTAGAAATTGAAAAGATCTATTATAATGATGTTCATATTTAAAATATTATTTATTATGGTAAAATTGCAAATATTTCCAGAGATGAATTAAGATCAATGTTAATTATGCAATTATAAAATTAAGAAGTTAAACCAGAAGCAATTTAAAATGTTATAACAAAATTAAAAGATAAAATAGGTATGTTATTGATTTTCACATGAGTTTAGGGAGTTTAGAAGTTGTTTATGAATTACTTAAAGCTTAGAGTTTTAAGTATAATATTGACAAATTTTTAGAAGTTGTTTGTGATAAGTATAAATTAGACTATAGTGATTATGCATTCATTCTTTATCAAAAATTATCCAAGTAAATAGTAGTAATTATTATTTAGAGATACTTCATAATATACATTCAATTTACGTCATAAATTAAGAGATTCTACTACTGAAATACAAGAATCTGAGTGTGCATATAGTCCAAAGTTCTCTTATAACTTGAATGGATTAGAAAGAGATGATATAAATTCTATAGATGAAAATGAAGAAATAGAAGCACAAGGATTAATTTAGGAAGATAAAAAATGTAAATTGAAATGATATCATTTAATATATTTCTTAATCAAAACTTTTAATTACTCTATTCTAACTGGTTTGATAATGTAATCTTTCATTCCACTTTCTAATGCTTTACTTAAATTATCTTCTGTATCATATGCTGAACACATAACGATATTTAATTTATCATCTATTTACAATAATTAAATGGTTGTTTAATATCCATTTAAACCTGGCATTTCAATGTCCATAAAAATTAATTTATATTATGCTTGCTATTAAAACTTTCTTTTCTTTATTTAGTTTATAGCTTGATAACCATCATAAACAATGTCACTTTCAAATCCAAGATTCTTAATCAATAAACTCAAAGAAATCAGATTAAATACTACATCATCACATATTAGTATTTAAGGAACTGTTTCACTTTAAATTAATTTATTTGAGAAAAAGGTTTATGTCCAAAGAGGAATCTAATGTTATTCTTCAAAAGCATTTTCAATATCAATTTGATTTGAAGATATTACTTGATCCAACTTAATTGAAGAATCTTTTGGTCTTATACCAAATAAATTTATTTAGTTACTAATTCTGAAACTCACTTTAGTATACAAACCTTCCTTGCTTCTAATTTTGAAATATGATTTTTTAGTATAAGCCAATTCATTACTCATTCTACTTCCTATAGTGAATCCTAATCCAACATATTTTGTAGTGAAATTCTTTAACTAATGATATATATCCTCATCAATAGATGTATGAATGATATTATTTATTGCTTCTAATTCTGGCTTAGCTATTCCTCTTCCTGTGTCATGAACTATAAATTTGATAAATTTATCCTTGACTAAACCTGATGATTTCTATTTACTCTTAGCAGTAATACAAATTACATCTTTTTCTCTTGTAAATTTAAGGGAATTATTAATTAAATTAACTAAGAGTTACAATATTCTTTCAGGATCATTGTAAATCATATAATTTTCAAGAGAATCAAAAATAGAAAAAATCAATTTAATTCCTTTTGTTGAACAGATTTCCAAGTAATACTCTTCTAATTATTTAAATACATCCTTAATAAGGAAATCTCGTATATTTAATTGAAATGTTCCTAGACCAAAAGAAGCATAATCTAAAATATCATTAATTTGATGCATTAATAATTTATTTGAAACTATAGCAGGATTTAAATAGTTTTATATATGTTGAGTAGAAATGGATTAAGTTTTTAATGCTTGAAGTAAAGTTAATGAACAATTAAGAGGTGTTCTTAATTCATGAGAGAAAGAGTTAAAATGTAAAGTTTGAAACTTTTACTTTTAGATATATTATTATAATCTTTCGTTTTCTGTTATATCATAGATGAATAGTAAATACCCTCCTTAATTTAAGAGATTAGCAATTTTACAAAATTATAATTCTACAATTTTTTCTCCATGATTAGTTGTAAGAGTAACTTTCAATTTATTGGCTTTAACGAAAGTTCTTTGATCTAAACTATAATAAAATATAATTGAGTACAGATTAGTCATTTAACTATCAGCAAATAAGGATAAGAGTAATTGTCTAAATTCAGGGATTGTGAATTGATTTTTCTTTTATTTTTTTGAAAGAAATTAAGAGTCCAGTAACTTTTCACTCATTGATTAGAATCGCTTAAGATTTTATTCAGCAGAAGCGATTAAACTTTCTATCATTTTGCAATCAGCTTTTTGTAATAAATGTTTTTATGATGCTCTGGACTTGATTTCTTTATGTTAACTGTTCAGATTTTAATCTTATTCAATAGCTCTAATTATTTGAAAATTAATTTACTGTATAATAATTTTTTATAATTGAATCATAGCAATTTCATATGAGTTTGTTGAAAGTAACTTCTAAGATTTCTCATTTATGTATTAAATTTCTAGATTCTATCCAAAGTAAATGATTCCTTATCTACTATGGTTTAAGATATAAACTAATTCATCTCTTGTTATTAAATCAATTTTTCTATTAGAAGATGCTATTTCTGCAGGGACAGTAGAATATGAATGAAATACATCATTAGAAGATGAATGTTTATGAGATAATTATTAAGTATTTTGGGATGTCTTAATAAGAATGATAATAATAAAAATTAATGTTGTGATGGTGTATTAATGAATTTAAGTATTTAGTAATTGTATTTCAATCATACATTATATAAGAGTAGCAAATTAGAGATACTTCAGTTGCTTGTTTGAATGTTCATAATACAATAATAATAGGTATTTGTAAAGATTGAATGAATTTAAAGATGTAAAAGTTAATCTGATTTCCGAAGCAATTTACATCTAATATAGAACTTGTAGTAATATAGTGAATTATTAAAACTTCATTTTTTTATAGATTGCAAATTAAAAGAGTATGCTTAATATAGCTATGGCACATCTAATTCCTGACATTATGTTGTTTATATTTGAGAGTGGATCCAAAAGATTTAAAGTTGCATCTGTTCCAATTACCAGATTTATTGATAAGCCAATCCAAATATTCATGAATTTTTTATACAGAAATTATATCACATTAATTAATTAACAATGGAAACAAAAACATGGATTTTGATATTGAGATGGGTAAATATTGTAGCTGCGTATTAATTTATATTAACAAATTTAGAGTAGTAATTGGAGCAATGGGAATCTACCAATTAGTTACATTTTAAATGTTTTCCGAATTTCATTTCTATGAAATCTGGAGTATATTCACACCAGTTTATTCTTTGTAAAATCATATCACTAATTAATTCAGGATCTTTTGTGGTCTCTTATTGGCTATTGAATTTAAGAAAGATTTCATTGCAGATCAATTCTAATTCATGATGTCTTGTTTTGGAAGAGGAATATTTTACATATTGTATATTATAAAATATCATTTTCCATAGCTTAGGATCAGTAGTATCATATCAACCAACTGGAGGATCATCATAATAAGTGTAAATTATCACATAGAATATAGAGCTGGATGGATTTGGGGATTGACTTTGTGGATAGTAGGAATATTTTATGTGGTTATCCATTTTGTTGGACCAAAGAGTGCTACTGCAGGATTGAAAGATGTAATAGTCATACTTTTAATTTAGGCTGTCAGTGCAGAATATGGAACAGCTTGAAAAATATGAACAATATATATATATATATAAATAACAAAAATTTATATTTATGTAAACCCTCTTTAAAAGTTATTCATAATTGTGGGTAAATCAAATAAAATATGGATTCAAGCAGTATTATTTCTATTTTCATATTTTAGTGTATCAATACGCAACAAAACAAACAGTAGACATAAATTTTATGCAACTAAACCTTTGCAATATTAGAGATTTTATGAGATGAAAAAAAAATTTGATTTCAAGAATGATGATTTGACATTCCCTATCAATATTCCACTTAAATAAAGGTACTCAAAAACAAGATTATATTAAGATATGCATATCGACCATAAAGACAATTTAATAAAGCCACTCCATAAAATGATTATCTTAATACAGAAATTATGAGTGGAAATGAAATCCTCTTATATTTTGAATAATTAGATAATCTTAGAATTAATGAGATCTTGAATGGTCTTGAGAGATTACATAAATGTAATAAAGGATGTATGAATTAATACAATATTAGAATTTAATCTTGCTGAACATCCTTGGGTTAAAGCTGCTTTAGATAAAGCATATTTAGAACATTATCATATAACAAAAATTCAATTTATCTAATTAATCAATATCTACAGTAATTATGGTATTGAAACACCAGAAGTTTGGGGAAAGTTTGAAGAAAGAATGATAAAGTAAATGTTTAAATTATATTTCAAAGACTTTTACCTAATATTCCAGCTAGATTGTTTGGTGAATGTGTTAGAATATTTATGGAAAAGTCAGAAAGATCATCTGATGAATTCAAAAAAGAATTGAGTCTTGTTATACCAATTCATTTAACCAAAATGTCTCCATAGGCTATTGCAACAGCATTTGAAATGGTTTACAAATATAATCTTATGACTGATTATTTATTCTTTGATCATTTACATTTTATATTGAGAAAAAGATTTAAATGGTTTTTAATGGGAAGAGCTTGTCCACTTATGTTAAGATTACTTAGAGAGGCTAATTTTGAAGTAAATATTACAAATAATTAAATAGACATGTGAATTTTTATGGCCTGAAGTTTATAAACAACTTGAAACTGAATTAGATAGAATTCCAAATGATTAATGTGCACCAATTAGAAATGAGTTAGTCAAAATTGGTGAAGCATTTCCAAGTCATTCACAATATAATAATATTATCATTGCTAAAAAGATAGGTGCTAGAGCTACATGGGAAGCTACTCTTGGAGGATAAGCTAGAAAATTAAGTTTGGTGGAAATAGTGAAAAATGATATCCTTTATTATAAAGAGAAGCATAAATTATAGAGAAGTTAAAGTTAACAGAGTCCTTGATATATAATTTAACATTGTATAGTATCAATTTATAATAAGACAAATAAAATATTTAATTTATCTTAGTATTTTTTAATTTATTATCAATATTATCTAATTTAAATTGCTTTATTGTTAATCAATTAGAAAAAAAAGAAATTTTGATTTCAAAAATAGGATTAGATTCATTCTAATAAATATATATATATTATATGAATAATTTATTAATAAATGTAAATTATATAATTGATTCTTAAGATAATGGTTGAACTAATAAATATTTATATTAACAGAATTTATCAATATTTGTTATCTTATGTAATTTATTAAATACTTATATAAATTGACTTTTGATAATAAAATTTATAATGCAAGATATTTCTGTATTAGAAAATATTTTATTAAAACCGCAGGAGGAAGCTTTTAAACATTTAGTTAAAGGATCTGATGAATATTATTACTTTTTTTTCCTTAAACTCTTTCATGAGAAAGGAGCTAGTTTATCTAAAGAAGAAAGAGAACAATTAAAGGAATTCATTTCTAGAGATACAGAACTTTCAGAAAAAATAAAAAAAAGAAAACTCTTTGCATAACTAGACTAGTATTCCAATGATGCAATTAAGAGAAACAAAGTGTTAGGATTATTAAGAGAATATGTATTTAAGATTGAATATTATAATGATGTAGAACCTCAACCTTATTATTTGAGTGATGTTTCAAGGTTATTATTTATGTAAAATGTAGAGAAGAAGAATAAGAATTAGAAGAAGAATAAGTATAAGAAAAAGAAGAAGAATTAGAATAAGTATAAGAATAATTAGAATAATAAGAATTAGAAGAAGAATAAGAATAATAAGAATAAGAGATTAAGGAACAAATTCAAGAAACCTAAGATATTGTGAATTAAAATTAAGAGTAAATAGAAGATTAAGATGCTTAAAAAGAGATAGAAATAATATAATAATCATAGAATGAATAAGAGATTGATTAATAGGAATAAGAGATTCATTAAGAAATTGAATTACGAATTGGTGAGTCCTCATCAAATGATAATGATAAAGATTCTAATTAGAATGCTGAGTAATAGGATGTAGAGGAGGAATTAGAAAAATATTATCCATCATAATTAGAATAATCCTTGATTAGTTTGACTACTTAATTAGAAAGAGTTTACACATATTCATCCATTTATTTAAGTTGGTTACACCCTCATTACTATCATCTTATAGATATTGATAGAATTTTATAATAAAATAGTGTACAACTTATAGAAACCTACTTAGAAAAAGCTGAGAATTTAGATTAGTAACTATTTTTTATTATTTAGAAATATGAAAGTTATTAAATTATTTTACTTTTTACTAAACTAAAAGCAATAATCATAGAAAATAAATGAATATCTACAAAAATTATCTGACACATAATTAATTGAATTATCAGAAATTCAACCTAGATTATTGGATGATAAAGAATTTGTGATGATTTTATATTAAATAAAATTTTAAAGAAAAGCAATTTAATATAAAGAAGATATACAAGCATTATATAGATTAGAAGAAGCATCAACAGAGTTTTTCTTTAAATTATCACCTAAGTTTTAAGATTAGAAGATTTAATAATTGAAATGCTTAATTGAATTTGGAACTTTTAATAAATTACCTATTAAATAAGAATTAATAATTGAATGGCTTAAAAATCATTAATCTATATTTAATCCTTTGATTGATGAATTTTAAATTAATGAAGATAAGAGAATTGTATATTTGGTTGTTAATAATAGTGAGTTTAATATTTTTAAGAATTATTTATAAACTTATTTAAGAGATAATGAAAATTTAAGTTTTCTATCCTAATATATATCAAATAAGATTTTAGAATAGATGGAAGCAGAAATAAAATTATATTAAGGAAAATAATTGGAGCATATTTCAAAGATTTTGCCATAAGATAAATTAGAGAGAATGAATAATAAGAAAATCTTAGAGATTTTAGATATAAACAAAAAATCATTTAAACATGGGTATTTTATTTAAGTATTTTAAGAGAATAAGTGAGCTTGTAATGTAAATTAAAGAATATTTAATAATTGACAATAAAAATATTTTAAATTAACTGTGAAAATTATTGTTTGTTAAATGAGAAAAATACAAATATTGATATATCATTAGATGGCATAATTCCTAATGAAGAAATTGAATTTACATATTAATAACCACCTATTGAAATATTTTATAAGGAATTTACATTTGATACTATAACTAATTCAAGGTATGGTGCATTTGTAATTGAGTTTTTGGGAAGTGGTTTATATGCAAAAGCATTTATAGTAAAAGGAAGATTGAATATAGAGAATACAATTACATCTGCAGGTCACTCTTTAAGAATATATAATGAGAATAAAGAACTTTGTAAAGGTGAAGGTACAGGAGTATGGGTTGAAAAGAAGTTTTACTAAGTAAATTAGAGAGATGAAATAATGATACCTTTTTCAATTAATCGCAAAGTTCTTAATTGTATTATTGTACATGAAAATTATGCTGAAGTTTCTGAAATAGTAATTGAAGTTGAAAAATATGAATTAAATTGTTTATTTTTCTTGGATTAAGAATAATTCATCTCAGAAACTGAAACTTCAATTACTATTTTTCCAGAACTCACAGTTGCTAATAAATAAATTGATATTGGATTATTAAAAAATACAAAAATTAGAGTATAATCAAAAAGTAAATCTAATGTAATTAGTTACAATTAAACAGAAGAAGCATAATTTTAAAATGGATAGCCATATTCATTTTAAATGAGAAATCTTTCTAATTTAAATACAACAAATATTATTGTATATGGATAAATTATGTCAATGACAGAGAATAAATTGTTAGATTTATAGTTTGACTTTAATGTAAATTATTCATATGAATCAACAATTTGCAAATAATACATAAAATATTCCTAAGAAAATGGGTATGAAATAGCAGTCATAGGAAGAAATGGTGAGATATATGAAAATTTATTATTTGAAATTACTTTCTATTCAATATTCTCTACATAATATACATTAGTTAAATTAAAAACTAATGATTAAGGTAAAATATTGTTAGGACAATTAGAAGGTATTATAAAATTAAATTCTAAATGTTTATCTTTAAATTTCACTTCAGCACCTCCTGAATTATATTATACAATTCTGAAAACGGATGTTAGAAAAAATCCTATTTAAATTGAGCATCTTATAACAACTGAGAATTAATTGTTACATTCTGTTAAATTTGAGGTTAAATAAACAGAAAAGAAATATACAGTTATTGTTATTGCTTCTTAGTTTATTCATCCTGTAAATTAACATAATGAATTTGCATAATATTTACAAAAAAAGTAATTTAAGAGTAATCAAAATCTTAATTTGAGTGATTTAATTGATAATGAATTCAAATCAAATTAAAATGTTTAATTTGAAATTGCATATGTGTAAAACAGAAGAACTAAACCTGCTTATATAGGAAATACTCTTGAAAAGCCAAGTGTATTGTTGAATAGGCAATTTGTCTAAGAAACTACTAATGCAGAAGAATGTTAATCAGATAATTAGAATGATGAACCTTATGGTGAAGAAATGGATGATGATGTTGGTAGTGAGAGAATGGAATGTGAAGCTCCATCAGGATATAAATAGAAAAGGATGAAAAAAAAGTCAAGGAACTAATTAATTACAGGGAATAATAAAAATATCAAAGCTAATATCAAACCTAAAAAATCAATTGAAGTTTCAAATCACATGAATTTTTTGAAAAGTTCTGCATAAATTTTAACAGTTAAACAACAAGAATCTAATTAATATGAGTTTACTTTTCCACATTACATGTAATAAATTCAAATCATTGTTATAAATGAAAACTATATTCAATACAAAACAATAGGGTTAAATTCTAGAGATCCATATAAAAAAGATATAACCCATAGATCTAAACTTGAGATTGGAAAATTCTATTCTCCCTATAGAGAATCTATTATTATTTCAAAAGGTGAAGAATATTTATTAACTGATTGTGCAAATACTTAATTTAAATTAATTGATTCTTATGAAGAGGCTTGTTCAATAATGAAAAGCATTTCTTAGAATATTGATAACTCATTATTAGATATCTATTCAGCATGGAATAATAAAAAGTTAGAAGAAAAACTTAAACTTTATAATAATTATTAATCAGATGAGTTTAATTTATTTCTTTATTTTAAGGATCCTGCTTTCTTTGAAATATATATATTAGGTTATATTAGAAACAAAATAGAAAAGTCATTTATTGATCAATTTTTATTAAAAAATGTAATATATCTTTCACAAAAAGTGTCAAGTGGAAGGTTTATACAACTGAATGCCTTAGAATAAACTCTATTGTTTATATTTTTTAATGAAATTTAAGAAAATAAATTATATTCTAATAGAATAAAAAATTGTTTGTAATCAACAATTAAAAATTATGAAATTAATTTAAATAAAAGAAAACAAAAATTTGATACAATTATAGGAGGAGAAGGTGAAGAAAAAGGTTTGGAATCAGAATGTGAAGATGAAGATGAAGAAGAATGTTATTAAGGTGCAGGAGGAGGTGGAGGAGATGCTAAGTGTTATGATATGTATTAGGGTGATGATGACTGTGGTTATGAAGAAAATTAGTGTTAAGAGGAATGCGAATATAAAGAAGTTTAAAAGTGTGGAAGAAGGAAACCCTAATACAAGTGTAATAATTATTATGATGAATGTGATCCCTATGTTGTTTAGAGAGAGATGAGTATTTAACCATTTAGAAATATTAAATAAACATGTGAATTTTGTGAATTGCATTATAGAGATAAGTAAACATTATAGAATCCTGATCTAACGGTTTATAATGATTTTTATCATGATTTGGTTGAACATTCTATATCACATGGTGTAATTGAAAAACCTTTTATTTCTTCAAAATTCATTTATAATAATCTTGGGAATAATCATGATCTAATAATTACAGCAGCTCTATTAGGATTACCATATGCAAACTTAGTTTAAGTAGAATAATTATATATTGAAAAAGATTTACATATTAAAGCATAAACACCATGCATTTTGTTAAAGAAATAATTAAAAGAATTACCAAAATAAATTAATAAATAAATATTAGTTATCTAAAAGTTTTATGATGAAAATAATAGATATATCAAAAAAGATGGAGATAATGTAGAATTATAACCTTTAGAATTTGAAATTAAAAAAGTATATCAATGTGAAATTGTTATTACTAATTGTTCATCTAATAAGTTAAATGTATTTCTATTACAAGAAATACCTAATGGTTCACTTCCATATGATCAAAATAATTATTCAAGTATAAACACAGTCAGTCTTAAACCTTATTAATCACGTACTTACCATTATTCATTTTATTTTCCAAATATTGGAAGCTTTTCACTTTATCCTGCAGTTGTTTCTACTGAAAAAGCAGTAATAGCAGTTGCTGAAGAATATTAATTTATTGTTGTTGCTAGCTCTTAAATCTTGAACAAAGAGAATCTTAAGGATATAATTCAAAAAGGTAGTAAGGATGATATCCTTGAATATTTAAGAAACAATAGTGGTGTTGATTTGTCTTAAATTAAAAAATACTTTAAAGACAAAACATTTTATTTTAAATGTTGTGAAATTCTTAGAGAGAAATTAGAATTGACAGTAGAAATCCTTTAATATTGTTTTATTCACAATGATCTTGAGGGACTTAAGGATTATTTAGCCTTAGAAGAAATTTAAGAATCGCTTAAATCATAATTTGCATATTTGAAAACCTCCTTAATTGAGCTTACTTCTATAAGATTTTATGAATATTATCCTTTATTAGCAAAAAGAGTTCATACATTAGCTAGTATTGAGTAGGGAATATTAAATGTAGAATTAAAATAATAGTATAAAGAATTTTTAAATTATCTTGTAATAAAATAAGACTTATCAAGTATTGATAAAATAATATTTTGCTATTATTTATTATTATAATCAAGAATAAATGATGCTATTTAAATATATTAGAGTATGAATGCATAATTAAATGATGATGATCCAATTTTACAATATGATTATTTAAGTGCTTATCTAGATTTATACATTGGATATCCTAATTTTGATAGAGCAAGATCAATTTGTGAAAAGTATCTAAGTTATCCAGTTATTGAATGGAGAAATCTCTTTTATGAAGTCATGAATTTGTTAGCTGAATTTGATGGTGATGAAGATAAAATTTTAGAAAGATAAAAGGATGATCATTAATAGAAAAATTAAGATCAGGCTAATAAAGAAGAATAATTATAATTTGTATTTGAAAATGATCAAATTAAAATAACTTATGCTAATCTTCATTCAATCTCTATTGAACATTACTTAATTGATTTAGAAGTTATCTTTTCAAAAAATCCTTTCTTAAGTGATCAAAATTACAATAATTATACTTACATTAAACCAATTCATTCATCAAAGCATGCATTATAATTCACTTAAACTTAATAATAAATGATAATTTAATTTCCTGATAATTTAAAACACAAAAATTAAATCATTTAAATCAAAGGAGATACTAAAATTGTAAGTCATCATTATATTGAAACGAAATTATAAATAAACATTACTGAAAATAGTGGTTAATTAAGAATATCAAATTAAGAAGGTAAATACTTAGAAAAAATTTATATTAAAACATTTGTAAAGAAAAGTGATGGTTAAAATATATTCTATAAAGATGGATACACTGATCTAAGAGGTAGATATGATTATGCTACACTTGATACATAATCATTAGAAGGAGTATCTAAATTTGCAGTCCTAATTGTAAGCAATGATTTAGGTAAATTATTATGATTTTATTTAAAGGTTCCATGATTAAAGAGATTGACCCTCCATCATAAGTAGGAAATTATGGAAGAGAAGTTAAACTCTAATCTAAATTATGGACAGGCAAAGCATAAAAAGAATAAGAAAAATAAGAAATTATTTATGGGTCAAAGAAATAAAGCAAAAAATGATGAATTAAATTTTAAGTATGAACCATTATAAGATTTAGAAATTATCATTAATTATTTATGTCTATCTTTATTTCTTTGAAAATCAATAATTCTTATTCTATTCTATTTTATTATCAATGATCTTAAAATTATGTTTTAGATAAAATGAATTAAATACTTTGATCATAAATAACTTAAATATTTTATAGGATGTATGTCAATAATTATTTAATATATACTTTGTGAATATTATCAGACAGTCCAAATAGTGATTTTATATTAAATTTATAAATTATTGAATACACAATGTAATAGCTGCATACTAAATTAAGAGCCTCATCTGTTTAAGAGTAAGGAGAGCAAAAATCGAAATTTCCTAATATTCTAACACCCACATTTGCAGATTGGAAAATACCTAGTGATTCTAGAGCTCATCCAAAAATAAGCAGAAGAAACCCTCTATTCAAATTTGGACTTATTCCACCAAAAAAAGCAACAACACCTTCTTCATAAACACATTAAAATCCTCATGATTTTAGAGGACTCAAGTCTGAAGAACAAAGTTAGAGGATTAAAGAAATAATTGTTGAAGATAGAGTGAGTACAACAGAAACAAATAATCTTCATTAGTTCGAATCTGAAAAAAAATACTTTCAACTTAGAAATAGATCTATTAGCGGACCTAAGCACTCCAATTAATTGGTAATTGAAATTTATTATTAATCATTAGTTAATCGAATGTAAATAACTATTTGATAATCAAAAGAAAGCTTTTGAGGAAATATTAAAGCAAAACAGTCTCTACAACAAGTATTCTAAAGTTATTGACAAAGAATAAAATATTACAAATTAGAAAATAATGCAAATTTTTAACTTATATAAATGATTATATATAACTTAATTATTAAAGAACAATTCAAAAATTTATCAAATACATTCATTATTTAAACAACTCATGCATTTTTTAACCATCAATCATATTGTTTTTTTAATTTTGTCTTTCATTTATTTTAATACTAATCTTTCAATTCTCTTTAAGATAATTCCTTCATTATAAATAATCTATAAAATCAATATCTATAAATGGCAACTCTTGGGATTCCAAATAATTCAATTAATTAATAACATCGTTAGAATTTTAATGATGCTTACTTATTATATTCATGCATTAATCTTAGATATTTAGTATTATTATTACCTATAAGCTATAATTATTGAAGGCATTAATATAAATACTGTAACTTATTCTAGATGAAAAGTGTATTGGAAATGGTTGAAATACTATTACTCTTCAAAAAGGTAAATTCTTTATTTTCTTTTTTTCTTTGATACTAAAACTTGACTAAAGTAGATTCTGATTAATATTGATCATCCAGTAAAATATCATCCAACTTTTTGAATACAAATAATTAAATAATCTAATTTTATAATATATCTAAAACAATCTAAAATAAATCCATATATATCAATTTCTTGAAATAGTGAAAATACATCTATAATATAAAAGTTTTTCAATGGTTGCTTATCAAAATTATTTGTGAATCTTAGAATTTTGTATAAAATTTGGAGTATTGATATCCTAATTCTTAGGAAAAGATTGAAATTTTAATTTTTTATATGTTATTTTATAATTAGATACATAATAAGATTGTTTATGAATGGATTTTGATTGGAAATTTTAAGTTATAAATCTATATATATAATTAATCAGTATAGGCTTTAGGGTAATAAGCCTGGCTTTTGATATTCTAAGTCGATTGCTTTCCTTGATTTATTGTATTTACCATAATATTCCATGCAAGTAAAAGTAAATCTTTTTTATTAAGATTAGGATAGTACCTGATGCAATTTCCAAACTTAGCTGTTCGTAAATACTCTTTAGAGATTCCTGTTTTGGCAAGGTCATCAGCATATACGAAAATATCTGAACCATCTGAGTCCATAACAATGAATCCATAATTTTTATTCTCATCAAAGAACTTTAAGAAGCCTGCACTTCTATTCTTCCTTGGTTAATCAAGAGCCAGTTCCTAAAGGAGTTGAGTAACACTGACTTAAGAGTCTTATATGAAGCGATTACATTCCTATATAATTTGATCACCATCAATATTACTTTCTTCTATCAATTATTGTTTTTACTAAATATTATTGATTAATTTAATACATAATTTCTAGGATAAGAAGAACTCTTCTTAATTTAAGGATGTTTGTGCATTTGATCCATTTTGAAAGTGTCATAGTCAAGATCATTTTCACTAATGTTTGTTGAGAAATCCTTGTATTCAGATCTAGAGGGAGACAACTACAAATCAATCAATTTCACAGGGAACATTAATAGACAAATAATTAAATATTTATGATTAATTTTTATTTCCAAATCCTTGAATCGTTGTCTAAAAATAATAGTATGTTTTATAATACTAAAATTACCTATATGTAATCAATATGAAACTATCAAATTTGTATAGTACAAGACTTATATTAATTTATTAAGTATTATTTACATAGATATTAAAAGTTGCTTAAATTAAAATCAAAAATAATATGAATTTATAAGGTTCGAATAGAAAAAGATATTTTTTTATCCAACCACACATCTAAAATATAATTATATATACAAGAAAAGATATATAAGTCTTTATCAATTTTTAATAATAATATTTAAAATATTTTCTAAGCGATCAACTAAAGTAGTCTTATTGTCATTCAAGATACGGCAAGCTTATAAATTCTCTTAGTTGATTGAAACACTATCAAAGATGACCTGCCAGCCTATGGATTATAAAATGAAGTTCAAGTGATAATCTGTGGTCATCTTATTGCACTAAATATACTTGGGTGGTTTTCTTTTTTTCTTATAACTCTTATATGATATACTTATTATCCATATATTGTTTCCTTCCTTTACTTATCCCATATTCCAGTGGTGATAGTAAAAAACATTCCATTTTCACTCAGATTAATCTCATCAAAAACCTATAGTCTAACTCCAATTGGCTTATCATTTATTCCTAAATATGATATAGTAACTGGTATTCTATATTCCGAAGCTAAAATTTTAGTATATTCTTGATTACTGATATAATATCTGTAACAGCTCTCACTATTCACTTCCTTTTTCAATATACAATTTTCTTTGTATCTATCATAGTCATCTATATCTAATTCCTTTGTGAAAGTACTTAAGTCAAACATTTGAGTAAGTAGATAACATAGTAATTGTATATCAGCATAGTCCATTATAGATATATGTAAACCAAATGTCCTATTGATATCATAATAATCAAATTAATCCTATCCTAATGCTTTAACTTTTGCACCTCTTGGAGCTATAAATTATTAAAATTATTGTATTTACCATATGTATCATAACAATTTTGTAAAAGAATCTCAAAACAGTTATCTTGATTATTATCAGCAATTATTATAATTCTTTGATTAGTAGCCATTTCAGTAATTTTGATACAACACATTTTAAGATTAGCTAAACAAGTATTAGGCATTTAAATTTATTATCCATTTAAGAAATTAAAAAATCCAACTAAATCATCAATTGAAAATATAGTTGCTAATTCATTTTCAAGGTTTTATTTGAATGATTCTAAAAATTAAATAAATCTTATCTTATTTTTAATTACATAACTATGAACTTGATGTGTAATCTTTTTTTAAGTAGGTTATAATTATTATTAAGTTTAATTAATAACATTTATAATTTATTATATAGATTCCTTTTCATATTCTTCATAAAAGTATGAATCAAAAAATTAATCTAAAGAGGTTTAATCAAATTGCATATCAATCCAACCTTATTATTATTAACCTGTAATTATCAATCTAAGAATAAATTATTCAATAGTAACAACAGTTATTTGACATTCCTCCTCAAAAATCCAAAATTTATTTTATTCATTAAAGATACCAGTAGGTGTATGTGATAATTTAATTTAATTATCATTAAATGCAACAAAAGGTAAAATTAAATGTTGAACAAATTTATTAAATGAATTTATACATTTTAATGGACAAGTATAAGGTAAGACTACTCTTAATTCGGCTACTTAAAAAAACTATCTCTAAATTTAATTTAAATACATTATTAAGTGCATTAATATCAAAAGTTTCAATTTTATCTATATCCAATTAAATTTTTAGATGATTTCCATGAATAGAACATTATATTTCATACAAGGTATCTTCAAACATAACTTTCTTTATTATAATAATATCATTCTATAATAAAATAGTATATTCTCTTCCTTAATCCAGCTCTATATAAATAAATCATATATTACAATCAATAATTGTTATTTCCATTTCATCATTAAAAGAATTACTAAGATTAATATCTGGAATTTTTAAAACTTTAACAGTATCTTCAACTTAACCTTAAGATAAGGTTTGTATTAGACTTCTAATTTCAGTAGTACTTTATCTATTAATTTATTTAGGAGGAGGTAAAAATTATAAATTTTATTAAGGTTGTTCAAATTATTATTATGATATCGCATTTCCAAAAGATAAACGATCATGTGTATTATTTTGTTATTCTTCAAATTTTACTTTAATTTTATTTGATTCATTTCCCAATTCTTCAATTTTTTATTTTAATTCATTAATTTCTTATTCTCTTACTAATCTTTACTATAACATTTTAAGATTTTCTTTTTAAAGTTCAGAAATTCTTTTTTCTAAAGCATTTATTTTTGGTTCTGATTTTTTATTACTAAAAGTTTAAACAAAATGATCAAATTTAGTTTAAATGATATTTTAGATATCAATAGGTTATTATCTTGGAGAATGCACTCTAAATTACTTTATCATTCTTTCTGAACTTTTGGTTCCAGATTCACCAATATCTATTCTAGCTGATTCTGATTAAGTTTTGATTTATTACTCTTTTATAATATTCTGAGTCTACAATTTCATTTATCTCATAAGAATATTGCATGAAGCACTAATTCTTTTTGCATCTGTTACCTTAATTGATTTTCCTTTTTATCTTATCATAATGCTCTTTCTAGATATTGAAACACTTCTCTATTAAGTAAAATAAGAAACCAAATAATGTTAAGAATTAAGAAACTTTCTACATATCTTTTATCCATTATGAAAAAACTTATCATAATCTATGTCAAGCATTTCTTATTATTTTTAGAGTTGTTAAACACTTTTTCCATAAAATAAATAACCATTCAATAGTAAAACAATGTCAGATGGATTCTTTTGTAACTTCAAAGTATTGGTTTTCATCTCTTTAAATATCTTACTGATAAAATATTGAGTTTACATAAGGTTCATATTTGATCAATGCTCTCTCTACTAGTCTAAAACATTTATTGTAATTGAATTAACAATAATGAATTCTGGCTAGGTTTAGATGAGTAATCAAGAATAATTGAGGTTATTCATTCAAGTAGTGTTTGAGATTGAATTTGGCAATTTTCTTACTTAGATCAATTAAATTGGAATTGAATAATAAAACAGTCAGAGTATTGAGTGCTTGAGTAATGAGAATGACATTGGGAGAATGTTTAGCCATATATATGGACATATATATTAAATCCTAAATGTCTCCTACCAGAGTAATAAAAAACGAATTACCTTCTTCACTAAGTAATGAAATCATTTATGTAAGAACATTACCGAATTCCTCTAAATTAATTTGTTGGATGTTACGAAAATTGATGTACTATTTCATTATTGAGATGTCTATCTAAGATTTGTTGTTGACAAAGTCATTAATAAATTCAATAAGGTTCATGATTGAATTATTGTTTTGACTAAATTGATAAATATATATATATAATTAATTTTTAATATATATACTCAATATGCAAAACCAACTTCAATAATTTCTCACTATTCTAGCCTCAAGAGAAGAAGTTATCTTTATGATTCGCATCTTAACTCATTAAACTCTTGAGGATGGAAGGAATCTTAGAGAATATTAATATGAAATCATGAGAGGAGAAAGAAAGAGAGAAGAACTAGAAAATTAAGTGTAATATTAGTGTTTTAATAATTCGATAGTTATTAAGCTATAACTGAATCTACACACAGAAAAGTATTCCTTCCAAAAGTTGTGTAGAAATTCAACAAAATACAAACCTACTATTCCAATAAAACCAAAGTAATCAAAAATGAATTTATCAGATCTACTTTCCTAAACAAGGGTAATAAATTGGATAAGAAAACATTGTTTAACCAAATCTAAGGAATGTCATAATCAATATGTAACATGAGAGCTTAGTTTCCATCCTTAAATACTTGAATAACGTTTAGAAAATGAGAATGAAACTAGAACTCAATCGGGCATAGTATATGGAAAAGTAATATATAAAAGGCTATGCTTTATTCTAGAGAAGAGAGATGTAATCGTAATGAGAAGTTCTTTTCCGAACCTCTACTTATAGGAAATTTTGGTATGAATTACATCAACAAATTGCATCAGAAATATTACTTTTTAGCATCATAACGAAATTGGAAAAATGTTTATGATGTTCTCATATTAGATGATAATACTAAATCATTGTATCTATAAGGAGCAGGTTAATTTGGATATCTATTTAGGTTTCAAAAGTGTAATTGCCAGTATTAATAAATAAAAGAAGTCTATTGATTCATCTTAAGTCTATATACCAATAGAAACTACCTAAGAAATCATTACTACTCGCTATGAAAAATTACTCAAAGATCTCATGGATATGAATTACCATGTTTCCAAATCTATTATGAAATATAATTTATTGCATCAACGCAGAAAAAAAGATAAGGAATCATAAAATAGAATCAAAATAACTACAACTAGACATTCTTAACAAGAGAAAATACTTAATTTAAGTGATTTTGGTAAATTCTCAGCTCCATCATCCAGATATAGTAGATCAAGATAACTCAAAACGTAGTTATCATGTTTATAGTCTCCATCTGAACCACACATTAGATAATATGAGTTTCTTTTAAGTTTACGTCAACCTGTTAATTCAGGTCGTGTGATTAATAAATGCATTAATTAAAATTCATGAAATACTTTAAAGAAGCTTCCTTTTCATTGAAATAAAAATTTGGTTACACTCCAGAAGAATAAGTGATCAAACTCTTTGATCAAGCATATCATTACGATAGTTCAATTCTACCTATAAATCTTCTTGATCAAATAGCAGAATTAAGTTTTCAAATGTATTCATAATGTAAAATATTTTTAGGGAACACTATCCAAAAATAATCAATTAAATTGTTCTGCAGTTATCAACTATTGGAATCACTTCCAATGTCATACTTAAAGTACTTTATTTTTCAATGAAAACATATAGACACTTATTATTACAGATTATCTCTTAAAATATGGATGTTCTGGTATAATAGATGATTTGAAAGTTAGAATATATATGTTTAGAAATTATCAAGAATTTAAAATTGATTTCTAAGACCCTGTTTATTTAACAAGTATTAGGTTTTTATATAATAAGTTAGACAAAAAGCAGGAAACATTGCTAATTAATTAACTAATAGAAAGCTATTGTATAAAGAAAAAGAAATAGCGAAGTAAATGAAACTTAAAATATAAATTAATAAACAAAAAACCTAATGTTTGAGTCATTAAGATTACAACTAAACAACTAATACTTTAGATGATATTTTAGAAAATTATATTTTTAAATATATGGATAAATTTAATGATAAATTGGATAGTTGGGGAGATTAAATAAATGATAATTTAGATAAAATAATTGAAAATATTACAATTAATTCATCTTATGAAAGAGATGAAAATGGGTATTACTTTCCAGAATCTTGTATGGATGAAATCACTATTACAAATAAACCTAATGAAAATTAAGAATAAGTACAACAAGAACAAAAAATAACAAACAACCTTAAAAAAGATTTATGTAAATATAATAATAATAAGATAGTGGAATTTGAAAACTAGGATATTTTACCTTAATAATAACCGAAACAAGAGATTAATTTACTAGATTGATTATACTATTAAATAATATAAAAAACAATAATAAGTCCTCTTTGAATAATTCTAATAAAATTCAAGATAATATTAATTTATTTAATAATTAATTTAAACTATATATATATATATAATAGTAGAAATTCTGCAATTCTTATTTGATTAGCATTCTCAAATCATTTTCTTTATAAGGATTTTCAATAAAAAAAGTCTGATATAAATGAAAATTAATTGAGGTGATTAAATTTATATAAATGTATCATTTTTAAATTATATATAATATTCTAATGATATAATCAAATATTACTAAAATGCATAATATTATGAAGAAATATAGGACATCTTTATTATTTTTAAGTATTTAAATCATAAATTACATGGATTCTTAATTTATTAGACAATGATGGTATTAAGAAATAATATGAATTACTCCTATAGATATTTAAATCATTTAGTAATCATTTCTTTGTAACCATATGGTATTATTCGATTAAACTTTTCTAATTCCAATTATGTCATTTAGAATGTTTATGATAAATAGTATGAAAATTTATATGTTAATTCAAATAAAACTTTATACTTATGTCTTATCAGCATTTTAGATATTCTTCCAATTATAGTATTCTAAAGAAAGTTCAAGAATTTAAGTATAGAATTGTTTGAATTTATTAGTGATTTCTTCATCAAATGACTCTTCTCGTATTAATTCATCAATACCAAAGGCTATCTTTTCCATACGATTAACAATAATTTCTATTGTTAATTCAGAAATAGCAATATTATTTTTTTGTTTATTCATAATGTTTTGTATTTGTTTCTTTAATTGTAAGATATTTTGAGTTCTTTCACAATGTACTAACTTATTCAATTTTTTTTCAACCATCATCCATAATTATAGTATCTTTGTATAAAGATCAGGCAAAGTTATCGGTTTTAGATTTAAATTCTCGTTTTCAACTTTGATAAGACGAATGAGAGATTAAGGTTTTTTTGTAATTGGTTTTGTTACACAAAGACCCATTATATTTAGATATTTAAAAAAAATTACATAATCATTCTTTAATGAGTGACATTTAATATGCATAAATATATCTTTTATGTATTTAATAGATGAAAATATTCGGTATACAAAATTAATATGATCATTGAGGTTATTAAATATCAACTTTAGATGGTGAATTATGTTAAAGGGTAAATCCAAATTTATCTATCAGACCTTTATAATCAAACAGTTTATTTCCATTAAATTCTTTAAAGATTAATTATCCCAAATATTCCTTTTATTTATCATCTAACAATATATTACTACTTTGTAATGCACCTTTAAAATCATTTTCATCACAAAATTCACAAAACTAAGAATTTGTTTTTTTTTGTAAAACCAATTTGATTTATTCTACAATTAATTATCTAAATTTCCAAACCTATTAAGCAATTGATTGCATAATTAATGTTTATTATTCATCAGTCATTAATGTATATTTCCCTATAACATTCTTTAATACACTTTTTATAATACAAACATCATTAACTTATTAAGGTCTAAAATCAACAAATTATTATGAATTATCTTCAATTAAATAACGAGCCAATAATAATGCTTATTTATTATCCTAAATATTAAATGGATAGGTTATTAAAATGTCCACTAATTCTGAAATTGTAATTTCTTATTTTTATTCAAAATATTTATGAATCTCTTCAATGGAAATCTTTTCAGTTAATAATTAATATTTCAAAAATTTTCCAATATTTTCAACATCACAAAAATTAACTCTAGGAAGTTTTTATTTTATATATTCTGTTTCTTAAATTGAACTTATAATCAATGAGGTTTTTTATTCCTCTTTAGCAGATTCTACACTTATACGATTTGGTATAATTTGAGATTTGTCTTTTATTTCATCATCAATTATAATTTTAGAATCTGATGCTACTTTAACAGAAGAAATCATTTCATCATCTGTGATTACAATATAATTTTTGTTTACTTTTTCATCTAAAATTTCTTAATTCATTGTTGGTGCTTCTCTTTTATTTGTAAGCCATGACTTTTTTGTTTAATATTAATCTTCTAATTCTTTAAATTAACGTTATTTCTAAGAAACAAGCATTGTCTATTTATCTATATCATTTTATAATTTCTATATATCTGCTTATTTATCAATTAATTATTAATTTAAATTCTCTATAATTTCTTTATATTTATTTTTCTTTAAAATTTCTTATTCATGATCTTTTTTGAATTTTTCAAAATCTGTTTATGTTTATTCATATTACTTTTTATATTTCTCTTTCATTGCTTAACATTTTAATAACTCTTATCTAAGATTCAAAATCTTTTTCTTTTATTTTTAATGAGAATTTTAAAATTATCTCAATTATTCTTCTAATTCAATAGTTTAAACTGTTAACTTTTGAAATTTGTTCACGTCACTTTCAGTCTTTAGAATTTCGTTGAATTACTTGTTTAAAAACTCAAACTTTAATTTAGTTGTACAAAGTTCGTTCTTGGAATATCAATAAGCACAATACTTCCATTTCTTAGAGTCGCATATAACGTGTACTTTTTTTGAGATTATCAATTTCAATCTATTTTTCTTGTAATAGCAACCGAGCTTATTTTAATTTTTCTGCAAGTCTTTAGTTTTAACTGGAATTCATTTAATCATCAGATATCTCTTGAGTTATACGTTTCTCAATTTATTCTCTCTATTATGAATAATTAATAGATTACCTCATCAAGTTTTATCTAAAAGCATAATTATTAGTTTAAATGTTTGAGTTTTTGATTCTCCTTTTTTAATTACATAATTTCTTCTTTCAATTATTCAACATCTTTTTAGAATGGAAGTTAAACTCTACCTGTTAAAATTTCATTGCTTGGAGAGTCTTAATATTTTTGAGAAATTCTTCTCTTTTAAAATTGAGATGTGCAAAAATTTGTATTATCTTAATTAAGCACTGGTAATCCATTTGTCATAGATTAATTAAGAGAATATGGAACTCTTTAATTTAAGCGAATAGTTCGATTCATTATAAATTTATTAATTGTAATATTTAGACCACATATTACCAAATTAATAATGTAGAAATATAATCAACTAAGACAAACTTTATACAAATCCTTACTCAATTTTTGTCTTTATTAAGTTTTTTACAAGAATTTAAGTAATAATATAAACGAAAATTGAGTGAATATATTATTATTCAATCATAGCACTTTTCAAGTTGAGAAAACACTTCTGATATCATTTCAATTCTAATTGGTTTTGAAAGGAATGCATCGAATCCTAATTTTTCACATTTCTCCTATTAAGATTCATCATCAAATCCAGACAAAGCAATCAATTTTATACTATCTATTTCTTTATTATTAATCTATATATGAATGTAAAATTAATACCATTTTACGAATTTTTTCGGCTGCTTGCCATCCATTTAATATTGGCATTTGCAAATCCATAAAAACATATTTTATATTTAAACTCTTTTGAGATTCTTATAACTACAATTATTATTCTAATTTACTTTATTTATTGCTTATTATCCATTATATGCTTCAATTACATCTGCTTAAGGAATTAAATTTTATAATAACATTCTAAAAGCAAGTACATTAAATGTTTAATCATCAACAATTAATATACCAAATCTTTAACTTTAAAGTAATTATTATATAATAAATTTAGGGTCTTAAACTTCTAAAGGATCTTAACATTTTTATAATTAAGCTTTCTAACTTAATGATTAAAATTGTAAAATATTCTTTGATTTAGTATGATCACCATCTTCTAATGAAGGCTCATTCATTTCTGTTTCTGCCTTTTCTAAAGGTTTTGTGTATAATCTAAGATAAGATGATCTTACAAATAAAGATTATTGATATGGTTTATCTTTTGCATGAGGAGATTCTTCAATTTAAAAATTACTTAAATGTTAAGAACTATTTTCTTATTTAAAACAACTAATATAATTTGATGATCTATAAGAATTATCTTATAATTTAGCATAAATCTAAAATGTCATTTTGGTTCCTACATTTAATTCACTTTATAAATCAATAGTATCTGATGGTCCCAATAAACTTACAAGTTTTTTACAAACCATTAGACCTATTCCTGTACCATTCTTATTTTCTATTTTTTAAGATGAAAAAGTAGCAAACATATTGAATAATTTTGGTTTAACAGAATCAGCAATTCCACAACCTGTATCTTCAATTGAGATTGTATATACAAGTTTATTAAAAGACATAGTTGAATGTTTACCTTAAAGAGACTTTCTAATCTAAGAAATTGATTGATTGCCATTTTAAAAACTAATATTTTTAGAGGAATTATTTTTCTTTATATTTTATGATTTATCTGTATTTAAAGATTAGATAGTTATTGTTATACTACCTTTTTCTGTAAATTTTAAAGAATTCGATAAAATATTCATGATAATTTATTTGATTCTATTTGGATCTGAATGAACTAGATAAAAAGGAATATCATAAAATGTCTTAATTTCAACTCCTTTTTATTCTGCTGAAATAGCTATAGTCTCAATAACTTCATCTATCAATTCATTTATATAAAAATCACTAATACACAATCTAAGTTAATTCTTTTAAATTCTTGCATAATCCTATATATCATAAATCATATATAACATAAGATAAACATTCTTTCTAATAATATTAAGAAAATATTTCTCTTATGAATTTAAATCTTATTTACTTTCTAAAGTTTCTAAAATTGCAACTATTCCATTAATTGGTGTCTTGAAATCATGAAACACACTAGCAAGAATCATATCTTTATTTTCACATATTTATTATTACTCTGATAATTGTTATTTAAATTAAGTTAATGATTTTTCTATTTCTTTATTTTAAAATATTAAAAGGAAAGCCTCATTTTTATTCCAAAAACAATGATTAAAAAATAATTTCAACCTTTTCTTCTTCAATTCACTTACACACATATTTCTTAAACTTTAATTTTAAATTAACAATTCTTCCATTATTTTAGATTATTGATTTTTTGGAGTTTCCTCACTTAATTATATTGGTATTCTATTAAATTATTGATATTTTGGAGTATCTATCATAAAATCAGGAGCTAAATCAAATTGTTATTTTTTTTATTCTTCTATTTAGTCATCATTATAATTATGAGGTTCATGTAAATCTCTGAATTTTTAAAACAAAGGACTTGATGCTATATATTAACAATTATCCATAATCTCTGTAAATATTTAACTAAATCTATTGTGTGGACCATATAAAAAATCTTTTGAATTATCAAATAACGTTTAGAGTTTAATTTTGTTATCCGAAAAAAAGTGATTCAAACATTCAATAAATTCCTCTGAATGAGTTGTATTATATTTATATTCTTTTTCCAAAGCCTTTGTATGATACAGAGGCTTTCTAGACTATTTATCTATCACTAACAAAGGCAATGGCAAGATCTCTTTTAATAGCATTAAAAGATCGTTTTCATCGCTTTATTCTTGTAACTACAATTATAATAATCATCTTACCATAAGAATTGGAGTAAATATCAATCCTAAATAAGATATTGGATACTAATACTCATTGAATCTTATGATTGAATATATAAGCACTATAAAGTATATCAATTTCTATAGCAATTATACTCGAAGAACTTTTGTCAAAGCTAAAAGTTTCAGGATTATAAATATGAAAATTCCCTTAATTTTAAATGACTATTTATACCTTCTATTAAGTGATTATAGTCATTTCAACTTACACTATTTGCATAACCAATTGCGTTAAAGCTAAATAATAATCTCCTGATAAACAAATAAACTTTTATTTGTAGTCTAACAATAAAAAAGTTATTGAAAATAAGAGATCCACAACAATAAATAAGCCAGAATCTAATGTATTGATAAACTAAGTAAGTCCAAAAACCAAAAATAGAATTGATGCAATTAGATTGCATATTGTGAATTTTTGTTGTAATCCAATCTTCATTATCTAAGAATAGAAAATATTTAATAAAATAATTTTCATATGTTCTTTAACATATACAAAATAAGCAAATTAAACCTAATTGAGTTTACTCGAAATAATTTAAAAACTTAATCACTTTTCTATTAAAATACTTTGAAATAAATAATAAATGTTGTGTATTTTTTAAAATATTCATTTACAAATTCAAATGGTCTTAAAATACTTTTACAATATTAAATTATTGTTTATACCTTTCAGATTGTATCATAATTAAATAAACCTTACTCATACAGAATTAAAAATTGAATTTATCATATCTAACGCATCTAAATTAAGAGTAAAAATTCGATTTTATTAAATTGCATTTTTTCTTAATTGAAAAACCCTTAAAATTACTTTTAAACTAAATTACATTGACAAATTTATCAATTATGTATTTGTGTCTAGTCCTAAGGAGAATTACTTATTCAAGAGAAGATGGAATAATAAATCTAATGATGTATCTTAGAAGCAAAAATAAAACCAAAATTATTAGAAAGATTAATTCTAAATTTATTAAATAATCCTTATGTAAAGATTATTAATCCTGCATTAACTAAGATACCTATAAAAACAATTATATTAATATTAATAAGCCAATTTCCTATATTGCATACTCCTTCAGGAAATGGTCTTCTTATTAATTTCATAAATCTCAATTTATCTACCTAAATTTTTCAGATACTTTATAGAAATGTCATAAAAAAACATGCAGGAAATGGCACTCTAAATAATATTAAGAAATTATATAGATATTATATTTCTTCAAATACTCTAATACATTCCCATCAATCTCTTCTTTGTCATCTTATTATTGCTAAAGAGTTATTTGATCTTGAATTAATGTATCTATATGCTTAAATGGATGCGTATTCTATTTCTTAATAAGGAATCTATTCGTATGATTATTTACTAATTTCATAAGAATTAATATATATACTCTATGTGAAATTCTTTATAAATGGAGTGATTAATTGAGGAAAATATTGTCTTAGATAATTTGATAAAAGTAAAAAACAATTATTAATTTACCCTGCAAATTTTAAACTGGGCAAAAACCCTAATAAAAAAAGGAATTAGGAAGTAAGAATTAATACAACCAAATAATATTATAATGTTTGCTTGTTTACAAATAAAAAAATAAAGTTGTTTATTATTAATGAATTTTCAAAAGAAGATATTATTTTATGATTTTCCAAAAATTTGAAGATTGATGCAAGTATTGAATAGATCTTGGTAAAATAGCTAATCTGCATTAGACTTTAATTAGACTAAAATTTTATCTAATGTTTTTATCTTCTTGGATATTTTATTCTCCTTTTTAAAATATATTCATTATGTTCTATACCTTAGAATAATAAATACTTAGGCTCTCCATTCAGTTAATAAGGATCATGAATAGGTATATAAAAAAGCGTAAATAAGTGCTAAATAATCCATTAGATATTTATATGCTATAACACATTTGAATGAATAACTTTAATTTGTTTCCATATTTAAGAATACTGATCTTTATTTTTTTTTATTAAATTCATATTTTCTTCATAATTATATCCCTGTATTTCCTTATGGAAGAAATAATTCTTTATAAGGAGTCATAGAATTTATTTAATATCTATATTGGTTAAACTAACTATTTAATCTTTTTATTAAATCATTTTTTATAAGATTATTAATCCTCCTTTGAATTTGATAGTTAAGACTGAAGATATTTCTTCAATCTTAAAATTATCAACTTGAATTTAAGGGGGTTTTAATATCAGCTTCAGTAAGTTAATGAATTTTCTTATTCTTAAGAATCTCGTCTCTTTTTAAATACTACTACACTATTCCTTTAAAATCTTTAAATTCTATATTTGTTTATATTCTTCTTCTACCTATGTCTGCATTTTGTTCTATCCTGTATTCTAACATATCTTTATACTAAACTTTAATGATTTAACCATCATAATCCATAAAACAATACTCCAATTCATATTTGTTGGAATATCTGATAGTGGCATCACTTTATTTATAAGTATAAACATAAAACAATTTGAGTATCAATAATATCATATCAATTTGTTGACAATTATATATTTTCAAAAATGTGTTGCAATTAATTATTATATATCAATTCAACATTTGTATTTTAATATTTTCTATATATCATGATTTTTAGAATCTTATCAAACTTTAAAAAAATTATCTATCATTTATTTTATTTGGTATAATTTACTCTAAAATATAATATTTTGATTTTATTAATAAGTTGGATTAATTTTCATATAATGAATGTAATAAGGCTTACTAAATTAATATAATAAATAATAGAATTTCATTATGATAGTTAAACTAATTAAAATATTATAAATTATGAATTTCTTAAAATGGAATGAAATTTTGAGATAATTGGTTTGTATTATATAAGTCAAATTTTAATAATTATTATTAAATTGGTTTTATTAGATACATACTTATGAAATGTCTTATTTTACTATAAGAAATTCAAAGATTTTTGATTGAATTGTACAATTAATAAGACATTAATTGAAATTTGAATGAATTAAGATATTTCAAAGATTTCAATATTTAAATAGAGACTAGGAGTGTTTTTGGTACCTTCTAAAATTGACAATTATGATCAGGTATATATTGAATTGAATAATTTATTATTAGATATTCTAAGTTACTTTAGCCAAAATTAGAGTGAAAAAGGAGCAAAAAAAATAGGATTCTAAAATAAGTTATAAGAGATGAGATTTCAATAATTATTATTTAAGAGATATGTAAGTAGATTAAGATGAAAGCAACTAATATAATAAGTTTATGCAAAACTTCAGCAAAGAAGAAAAATTAGGAGAAGGAACATATGGAATAGTAACTAGAGCATTTGATAAAAAAAGAGGAAAGGTTGTAGCTATAAAGAAATTAAAATTGGACAGTTGTGATGATGAAGGAGTTCCAAGTACAACTATAAGAGAAATAGCAATTTTATAAAAATTGAAGCATGCTAACATTATAAAGTGTTTATTTTTTTTTGATAATTTAGTTTATTGGAAGTGAAATACTTTATGTAAGAGAAAAAGATACTATTGATTTTTGAATCAATGTAATGTGATTTAAGGAAATATTTAGATAAGAACTAAACTTTATCACTAAATACAATTAAATTAATAGTTTATTAAATATTGTTGGGACTCTCCTTTTGTCATAGTCGTAGAGTATTACACAGAGATTTAAAACCATAAAATATACTATTGAATGAGACAATGACATTAAAATTAGCAGATTTTGGACTCTCAAGAGTATTTCCATTTCCTATGCCTAAATTTACAAAAGAGATAGCAACTCTTTGGTATAGAGCACCAGAATTAATGTTAGGAGATGATAATTATGGAACAGGAGTAGATATTTGGGCTGTTGGATGCATAATGGCAGAATGTTTAATAGGTAGACCATTATTGACAGGGGATAGTTAAGTTGATATGTTATTTAAAATGATGGAAGTATGTATTTAGATATATTAAATATTAGTTACTAGGAACTCCAACAGATAATTCATATGTTGGTTTGTCTAAACTACCACATTTCAAGGTGACATTCCCAAAATTCTAGGGCAAAGATTTAAAGGAAGTGATACCTGTATTGGAACATGATAGAAAAGCCTTGGAGATATTGTAATCAATGTTACAATTTAATCCTGGGAAGAGACCTTAAGCAAAAGAGTTATTAAAGCATAATTGGTTTGATGATATAAGAAATAATTATTGATTATTGTGTATAATCATCATGATTGTTCCTCTTAGACTAATTTTAATAACATTTCTTAATAGGCTTCTGTCCAATTTTATACATACCAATCATATTAGGAACTATCTGGGTTGAAATAATCAAAGCATTCTTCTTTTGACATATCATATTTGGAAGATGTTTATAAGAAACAAGAATGATTATTATTGTGTTCGAATTTTCTATTTTTAGTTGATTATTATTAGCCTGTCAATTATAAAAAGCTAGTATGAGATCTAGACTTAAGTTATTCTTCCAAATTAATAGAACCATGATAGATTTCAAAAGCAAATGAATATCTAATTTTCAATTCATCATAGGCATAATCAACACAACTACCTGGTGCTAAATAACCAATGGCTTATGATGCAACTCCAACATCACATGATGGACAATATTTGCCAGATATATCATTAAGAATATCCATCATTTCGTTTTCATTAGATTCAGCTAAAATTATTACAATCTATTATATACCAGCATCTGTTGAATAAGCATGAGGTGTAAACATTCCTAAAGTACCAGAATGAACAGTTAAGAATATGTCTGGATTAAATGCTTTTAATGAATCACGTACTGCTCTTGTTTCAGGTTCAGAAAATGGATTTGGTCCTGATGTTACTTATCTAACATCATCTTAAACTTTTTCCCAATGTGCATCATAATTTCTATTAATATCGACTCCATTTTCATTTTCTCTTAAACAATATTCTCCTCCTTCTACTTTCTATCTTGACACAGGATTTGCATTAAGAATCAATCTTAATTCGAAATCATCAAGAATTTATTAGTTTTTTGGATCTGTTTTTTCATAGCATAAATCATTCAAGAAATGAATTCCTGATTCTGGACTGATCAATTCTCTTGGATGTTCACCAAATAGAATGTAAGCTTTATTTGTTAGTTTAATATAATACCCCTATATTTTTTGTTTTGATTTCTATTAATGTTAACTTCCTTAATTTATGGATTATCAGAAGCATTAGATAATGACAAAAATGAGCAACTTCTACTCAAAGATTCTAATTCATCATTCAATTCTGCTGTTGTGTGGTACTTGCTACTAAACTTAGTTGCAAAAACCAATGACAAGCTCAAAACGACAATTATTGCAATTTTCATAATATATAATAAAAACGGAACTTAGTTTAATTTTCAGAATTGTAATATTTTATTGGCTTGATTAAAAGGACTTCCATTTGCATTTTTCATCATGACTGGAGTAGCATACATAGTTGGAGTTGAAGTTTTTGGTTGTTCATATGAATGATTGGATTAATAGATATTCAAATTATTAGTTTGAGGTTAAATTCTCATACTTAATTGTTGATGATGTTATTAAGATTGAAAATATTGACTAAAATAGTGATTACGAGGTTCAATATGAGGTGATTTATTAATTTATTTATAATGTTGACTATTATTATTTCTTATAACTGTTTATTATTTGACTCCTGGTTCACTAACTTGAGTCAAACATCTATTTTTAGAATCATTCTTCATTTATTTAATAATTAATTGTTCTAGCATTTATTTTGTCATCGATTTTTATTATTATATCAACTCTGCATTTAATTATTTTAGCCGTTTAATTTCATCAAGCAATACTTAAATATCATCATTGTGTTTAATAGTTTTGCTTCCCTGATTCTTTGTTATGATCTTCTTCTTATCAAAATCAAATTCAATCTCTATCTCTTCAGACCCTTACTTTAGTAACTTATCTTATTATTATAATAATATCTGATTTAATTTCTTTTCCAATATCCAATAATTCCTTTTCCAATCATCTAATTCTAATTCCATCTTCTGTATCATCTCTACTAATTTGGTAACTTTATATACTATGAAAGTCTCCTAATCATATTACAAATCTATAGTATCATCCATGTCAATTTGATCTAAAATCTTTAACAAATTATTAGTTTCTATCTTGCAAGGAGTGACTTATGATTAACACAAACTCTTTTAGTAAAATTCAGTCTCCTCTTATATAACTTGAAGATCATTCTCATCACAACGCTAATCCTCAAATATAGAATTATCCAAATTGCATTTCAATTACACAATCTCTCTATTGTGTATTCGTTCCTATTCTTCATATTTATCTTCCCAAATCTATATTTCAATAATCATAATACTTTTATTTATCCTTTCAATCCTTAAATCTCTTCTTCCAATTACTATATTGTCATCTTCATTTGCTACAATTATTTTATCATTTTACTTCATAATCTTATGCCTTTTAAATAGATGTAGTTGCTGATTCACTACCTGTTGATTAATTCACTAACATTGTTATATAATTAATTATGATTAATTAATACATTGAAATCATTAAACAACTCAGACTTATTAAGATCGAACAGCTATTACTATAAAGGTTAATATATAAATTGGCAAACCAATTAAGACATTTCCCAGAGTTTAGAATGCTCAAAAAATTTAATAAACAAACAACTAAAATTATTCAATCATGTACTCAATAAATTAAAGATAATTCTTTATAAGGACCTGAAATACAAGAATAAATTGAGAAGACCTAATCATTTTTATTAACATTGTCTTATATCCTTACAGGAAATATAAAGAGAAAATTACTTATCTAATTTTAACTTTTAACTTTTGGTGCAATAAGCAGAATATAAACATGCTTTGATCAAATTAAAAATATAATTAATCAAATGGAATAAGGCAAAACAAGCACAAATCCATAAGTCATTTCTTGAGATTATCTATCCATTCATTTATTTTATATTGTTAGAACATTTACTTAATTTTTCTTTAATATAAATTTTGGCAATGTTGTTTTCTTATTATTTGATTCTTTCAGAACTTTAGTTAAAAATAGAGACTAAAATGAAGGCTTTATTTAACGTTATGTTTGAACTTAAGGCATTAATTTATAAGTTCCTTTATCTTTAGATGTACTCTCATTATTTGATGATGATTCTTCCTACCTCTATATTCTATCTGATTAAACAGCCTCTAAAGTAATTGATCTTTTCCTCAATTCAATGGTACAATATTTTTGTATTTCCACTTTCTTTTTTATTTTTGATAGTGAAGCACCCTTTGGTTAGTATGGAATTGAAAATTATTTTACTATCATATCTAATCTTCTTGGATCTGATAATGAAAATTAGCGATAATCATTTCTGAAACTCATGTTCTTAAAACTTGTCATACAACGATGATTTTATCTTGTAATTGACATTTATATTAATATATATATATCACTTATCAATACATTAAATGAAATATCTTAATTGTTCTTATAACTAATCTAAAGTAGTTACTTCTTCTGCTTCTTCCTATTAATTACGTTCATCATTCTAAATCAACACTAATGCAAGCCATTACATCACTTAGATAAATTCATAATAAAACAATCCTTCAAATCCATTAAATTTCTCATCATGAAACAATTCTTTATATGCTGTTTTAATAATTCCATCTAGATTGTCTCCCTTATATCCAGAATCTTGAATTAATTATTTAATTTCCTCTTATCTTATATGGAACTTTATGTCAGAGTTGTCATCATTTCCTTGACTAAATCTTTTAATAAATATATTCTGCATCTAATCTTAAATTTCCTAAATTTTAAAACTTTTAATTTACTCTAATAAAATTGACCAAAATTTCATTGTACTTCATATGTTACTAGAAATTATTAAATTCTTTCTCATCAGAGTTAATTTCTATTATCTTATCAACAATTTTCATGACTAATTGATCTTATGCTAATATAAAAATAATTAAAATATGAATTTACATTCTACTTCACTTAGATTATTTGTTTTTTTAAATTATGCTAATTCTACAATAATCACAAAGAATTCTTAAAATTTAACTGATAATTCTAAACTTTTTCTAACATCTTTTGATTTTGTTCCCTATTTATCATAGGTTTCAACAAATGAAAATAGTTCCTAACTATCCTAAACTAATCCATACTAAAATTTAAAATAAGATTTAATACAAATTTTAAGAAATGCATAACATCTTAAAATGAGATACTAATTTCATCTTTTTTTGCATGATCTGTATTATAAAGAATGGCATATTGACGAAATACTTCATAAAATAGAGGTAATTTATCATCCATATAAGCTGCAATCTTATTGTAAAAGTTTTCTTCCTATTAATAATTGATATAAATATTACTAAATCTTTAAGTTCAAGATTTCCCTCAGCATTTTTTTAAATGATTGTCCATAATTTCTCAAATTTATAAGGACATTCTTCAGCAGCAGATTACTTATTTTTTTAACTATCTTCTCTCTTTTAGATTTATTATTATTAAAGTTCCTTTTCTTTTTGTAAAGCATATTCCATAATCTTTTTTTATATTTCTTATTAAGAAATAGGAACAGGATTAAGTCTAGCAGTATGATCAAAGTTTTTCATATCCAAAGCAAAAATAGATTATTATGGTTCTTAACCTTCTTTTTCTGTAATGATTTATCCATAAAATTAGAATGTAAATTAACCAAGAGGTAATGTAATTTCTGCAAAATACTTTTTAAAATTATCTCCAGCTCTAAAATAAGATAATATAATATAATAAACTTGATTTCTTTCATAATTATTTTATCTTTAACGGGATAATTTTTAGTATCGAATTCATGCATAATTTCAGGAAACATTTTATATTCATATTAGATGACATAAGTTGGTTCTTGACGATTGATTACTTTCTAATTTAATGGAGCCAATTAAAAAGTGGCAGTAAATTGATTTCTCATACTTCCAAATGCTTCATCATACCATTCTAAAAATTTAATGTATTAAAAATATACTTTCTTATTAACCAGTCATTATCCATCCTTAACCTTTTCTTATTTCAACCTGCACTAAGGTTTCTTTACCTTCTTCATCTTCTTTTAGATAGTCATAGATTTTGGCACGTGGTGGAGGAGTTAAAAACATGTCAGTTCCAGGTACTCTGAATTGTAAATAGCAAGGAAGATAGTTAGAATCTGGATTCTTTTTATTGGAATAAAGTTTTGCAGCAGCAAGGGCAAACCATGCAAAATCATTTAATCCTTGTCCAACATTAATGTAAAAGACGAATTCTTCGACTTGAACTTTAAATTTCATTATTATTAATTATTTTTATGGGAATTTGCACTAATAAGTAATATGCTTAAACAAGTGATCCTCCCCAAAATCACAGACAGAATAGATTATATTTAAACTATTAATAATTAGCAAATATAACTCATCCTCTGAATGTGAATCACAAATACAACAACTACTTCCAAATCATTCCAGATACTACAGTAGGAAAGGGAATTAAAATGACAAATCAATATACCAGTCGTCTAAGTAGAGAGGAGTGGTTAGAGAAGAGGAAAGAATTTTGGGGTAGGATTTTATAAGTTATTTAAAGAATCGAGGGTTGAGGGAGAGAAAGTTTATTGGCAATCAATTCAAAAAGCTATTGAAGAATAAGATGAAGGTATTATCATCAATATGTAGCAAATGTACACGCAATTCTTAATGCATGTGACCTCAAATTGGTTAATAATTCCATTTAGTTACTTTATGATAACTCAATGCATAAATATGATGTACCAATCTTTATGATTAATGAACCTCAATCATTTCCTTCCACCAAATTATGTGATGCTGGTCTGATTCAAAATTTTTAAGAAACGGAATTAAAAGTATATATTAAGATAATCTATTTCAAGATAAAAGTGAGATCTAATAAACTTCCATAAGATTTTGAGGTTCCTACTCACACCAACCAAACCATTGCTGAATTGAAAATTAAAGTTTAGGAATCTGCTCCAGGATCTGATTAATGTAGATTGTTTTTTAAGGGTAGAGAAATGAGAAATCATCATCTAATTGGAAATTATTAACTTAAAGATGGAGAAGTATATACCTTACTTATTCATTTTTCTAGATGGTCTAAGCCTTTATGTGATATTACTTATTAACAAAACAATATTTTTTTATATAATGGCATTAATTCATAATCAAAATGATATCCAGAATATGTTTAGTAAGGCTGGCAAAATCACTTCAGAAAAATACATTGTCTTCTAAAGGAAAGAAGAAATTATTAACAACAGACCAAGATATTTCAATACCAAATCTTAATCAGTTGCATTTCCAGAAGAAGTCAATCTATAACCTGAAAAGAAAATCCCAGATCTAGCTAACAAAAAATAAGTACAAGTTACTGAAGCTGAACTTATTTAACAAAAAAATCAACTTAAACTCTCTTAGCCATTCTCTAAACAACTCTCTCGATAAGTTGGACATTATACTAAACTCAGTAATGATAGTAAACCATCATGTGGTCAATATCATGTCAAATTTAGTGAATTAGATAAGTACCTCTCTTCATTATTATCAACAGAGCAGTTCATTCCATTCATGATTATGACAAATCCCTTAAATAAAGTACTCCCAGACTTGTACCAGGAAAGCTTGGATAACCTGAATCCATAGAGTAAATAACTATTACATATTTATTAAAGCAAACCTATTGTTGATCGACCAAGATTTTCTCGGACTTGTTTTACTGATCTAACTAGATAAACTCAAAGGTAATCAAATAACACTTACTCAATAGACCTGATATCTTCTTTGGAAGACCTACTCCACATCCAGATAGATTCACATTCTTAAGTGTTACTGATTCTTGGAGTAAAATTCCAAGAACTCCAAATGTTCAATTAGATAAGTAATTATCAAGAGAATAAATGATCATTTATAAAAAGAAATAATTTGCTCCTGATTATCGACCAAATTTCGAATACATACTAAACTTAATTAGATAATTAGGTAGTTGTGGAGCTCCTTTTGATAAACTCGAAAAAAGAAAAGATATAATGACTAAAATACCTCCTTACAATAATGAAGCTTATTTCGAATACGATGAATATGCTAAAGTTCCAAAAAGTCAATTGTTTAGAAATCCTACTGCTCCTAATTTTGAAAAAATGCTAGAAAGGGAATGTGATGGAAAATCATTATTACCAAGTTTTATGTAGGTAAGACTCATTTTTAAAATTAGAAATACACCAATACTCGTATGGGTATTGCTCATTTGAATTAAAAAATGTTAGAAGTCAATAATTTTAGAGATGGTAGATTCCAAACTGTCACTTCAAGCTTTATGCCATCTAAATTTAAAAGAAAATAGAAGCTTGATGAGTCTAGTGAAGAAATCGAACAATTTGAAGACTAATAATGAATTTATTTATTTAAATTTATTAATTATCAATATAATTTTTAAAGATTAAGGTTTTAAAATATAAAGAAAAAGAAAATTTATACTTTCATATTAAATACTTATTATGATATTTAAATATGATTAATATTTTTAGGACATTTATAATTTGAAATTGTTGTACTCATTATTCTAATTAATATATAATCTTGAGATAAAATTATATTCATAAGCTTTTTCAATTAAATGTTTAACTTTTTGATATAATCATCTTATTTTTAGACTTGAAAATAATCTATTTTTGCTAATTTTCCTTTTAATTAATAATTTAAGAACATTCATTATTTTATTACTAAATTAATTATATTTCTAACATAACAAAAGTTTTTTTATTTCATAAAGTGTTTATGAGTATCTTTAATAAATGTGTTTGATTTTTAAAATCATAAATATTTAAAATATACAAACTATTCTTTTAGAAAAAATGTACATTATAATAGAAAAAGAATTTGTAAAATACACACTTTGATTTGTTGAAAATGAATTCCTAATTGAAGCTATATGAAGATTTACTATTTCTTTTCAAAAAAGATATCTATAACTCTAAAGTATAATTTGATATTATTATTTTATAATTAAATAACTAATTAATTTTACTTTATAAAAGATTTACATGAATTTGAGGTGTTTTTCAATATTTTTCATTATTTTTCCCCTATTAAATACCATTTCTCTTTCTATAATTAATGCACAAAAGAGATAAAATAGGAGCAAAATATCTTTGTTAAAATTAAATTTATTCTAGCTAGTTAATTTAGGATTTCCAATTGTAGATCTATCTACTTTTTTAATAATAATTCTCCTACTTAATTATAATTTATTTTTTTAAAAATATATTATCTGTCATTATATTATATTTGGAGACTAATTAATATATTTGAAATAATTTATTTATTATTGATTTAAATAATATATATTTTATAATATTTATTAATATATATATTTTTATATATCAATCTGAACTCCTTAATTAATGACCTGACTTAACTTCTTTTCTAAATTATGTTGTGATTAATATCTTAAATTATATTACTTAACTTATATATTTTTAATAATTAATTCAACTCTTTTAAAATAAATGCTAGAATATACTGGACAGACTAAAACAAACTCAGAAGGAGTTCAAACAGTTGTATACTCAGACTTAGAAAGTTGGTAAAAGTAATAAATAGAAATTCAACTTTAGAAGACCCTAATCTGCTTTATAACAAGATTATAGAAAACTATTCGAATTAACAAAACATTGTTTTGATGAAAAAATACCATAAGCAACTTGTGATGAAATTCCTGAATTTGATTCAAATGATGATACTTCGTTACTAAGGCCTTCTATGTGTACAAATAAATCAAGCAAATAAACCTATGTCATTATAAAGGAGGAAAAACAATCAGAAAAAGAATTGATAACTCCTATAAGTGAAGAAGACAAGCACCTATTAGTAAGGAGTGATTAAGAGCCATGTAAATTGTAAGGAATTAAAATGAAAAGTGGAGGATTCTACAAAGGATATTGGTACAAAAGAAAACCTTACGGTATGGGAGAATATCTATTTGCTGATTAGAGTAGATATATAGGAGATGTAAAAAGATAATACATATATAGTGGAATAATGGCTATGCAAGTGGAAGGGGAGACTATTTTGATGTTGATGGAGGACATTATCAAGGAGAGTTTTATTAAAACTGTATGCATGGCACAGGAGTTTATAAATATGCAGATGGAACATTATATAATGGTATGATTAATGTTTATCATTAAGGTTAATGGATGAACGATAAATATCATGGATTTGGAATTGAAATAAAAAATGACAGCCAGTATAAGGGTAACATTAATTTATAAATAAGGCAAGTTTCAGAATGGTTTCAAACATGGTTAAGGAACATTGATATTTTCCAATTAGGAAAAATATGATGGTTTATTTTTAAATGGTTTATTTTAAGGGAAAGGGGATTTTGTAAAAAATTCTATTTTTATCCTTAGCTTTGGCCAGATGGAAGAAGATATGAAGGAGATTGGAAAAAAGGTATGATGCATGGATAAGGGATGTTGCAATGGCCTGATGGTAATAAACTGTATCTAAATAGGTCGTATCTATGTAGGATAATATGTGAATGACAAAAGATAAGGATTTGGAACATTCCAATTTGCTGATGGTCGCAAATATATAGGTTAGTGGATGAATGGATTATAACATGGATCAGGAGAGTTTATTGAATTTCATGGTTAAATTACAAAAGGAGTTTGGAGAGAAGGCAAATTATTTTCGCATTATTGATTATATTATACTAATGTATATATCTCATAATTTTGGTTATGAATACTTAGCAAGATTATCTGGAGTTGGTGCTGGGAATAAACTAGGTGTAAATAGAGTACTAAATTATATTATTAATTATATACGCTTTCTTCATATTTCCTTTGATTTTCATTTATCCTTTTAAAAATGCTTCATTTGCTTATAATTTTCCTAAACAAACCTTTTCAAAATCATCATCAATCATTGTGAAAGTTGCATCAGCTTATTCTTTTCCTTCCTTTATTCCTCCTTGACCATTCTTTAAATCAATTACCCAGGATTTTATAACTGGACCACCTTTTTAAGTAATTATCTCAAAATTGAATACTCCTTAAATTTTAGGTATGAAATCTTTTCCTTCTCCTCTATCCAAAAATGCTTTCATTAAACCAAAAATCTTTTCTGCTTTTAAATTAATACTTGGAGCTTATGTAGTTTATTATGTTTAAGCTGTTGATGTTTTTCCTTCTTTTTATTATTTCATGAAGTCTTCTTTATTGAAAAAGATTTCAAAAATTTCTGAAGAAGTTTAAGGATAACAAGAATTATCTCCGAAACCAGCAACTTATTCCCATTTATCTCTAACATCTTCAGGTGTGAATGGAGTATCAAAGAAATATCCTTGATTTCTTTACCATCTCAATTTAGAAATATATCCAGCTCCTAATTCATAAATTGCACCTGTTTCTTTTGAATCATCATGACTCAATACAGCTACAAGTGGTACAACAAATTCTGGTTTTAAATTTCCAAGTAATTCTTTGCTCATAACAGTTTCAGTCAATCTACTTGCAGCTACAGGACATATTGAATTAACTAAAATATTTCTCTTTAATCCTTCTCTTGCCAAAGCTAAAGTCAATCCATGAATACCCATTTTGGCTGCACAATAATTTGTTTAACCAAAGACACCATAAACACCTGAAGCTGAAGATGTATTAATTATTCTTCCATATTTTTATTCTCTCATATATGGCCAAGCAGCTTTACTACAAGAGTATGTACCTTTTAAATGTACCTAAATTTAATATTAATAAATATTACTCTATAAATAAGATCCCAATCTTCATCTTTCATTTTTTCAAATGAAACATCTCTTAAAATACCAGCATTGTTTATTAAAATATCAATTTTTCCGAATGTCTTAATTGCTGTCTCAATCACTTTTTCTCCAAATTCAACACTGTCATAATTAGCAACAGCAATTCCACCACCAGCTTTAATTTCATCAACAACTTTATCAGCTGCAGAAGATGAAGCTCCTGTACCTTTCATTGAACCTCCTAAATCATTAACAACAACTTTTGCTCCTCTTTTTCCAAAAAATAGTGCATATTCTTTTCCTAAACCATTACCAGCTCCAGTGACAACGACTACCTTACCATCAAATCTCAATTAATTCATATTTTTAATAAACTAATACAAATCCGATTCATATTATATATATAAAGAACACTTTTAAGAAATCGTGCGTCATATTTCTAATAGTGATTCAATTATTATTTAATATATGTTACCTTAGCACAAATTATTACAATAATTACCTCTATCAATTTGTTCATAAATTTATATTTTAACATTATAAATTATAAATTTGATCAATCAATATATTATCTAAAAATTTCTTAATAAAATTTGTCTATTAGAAATCTGTGTTTGATTATCTACTTAAACTTTAGCAATTCAAATACTTACATTCTATAAATGGATAATAATATTTTGTTATAACCTTTAATTTGTTATATACTTGACATTCATATGATTTTAAAATCTAAGTGATAACAATAAATACTAACTCCTCCTAATAGATGTTTTTTATATCAATTTTAGATTAACTGATAAATTTTGAGGATATTGAATAGACAATATAATATTCTAGTAACGATAAGAAAAAGGATTAGTAATAAACCTGATTACTAATAAAAATATTGTAATTTGTTAGATTAGGATTAATTTTAATAATTGTATTTAAAAAATGTCTTACGACACAGCACTTACAGTTTTTTCTCCAGATGGACAATTATTTTAAGTAGAATATGCAATGGAAGCAGTGAAAAGAGGATTATGTTGTGTTGGAGTGAGAGGAAAAGATATAATTATTTTAGGTGTAGAAAAAAAGGCAACATCAAAACTCTAAAATGTTAAAACAATTAAGAAAGTATATTAATTGGGTAGCAATATATTTAATGATAGATAACAATTTATGTATGACATTTTCTGGGTTAAATGCTGATGCAAGAATATTAGCAAATCAAACAAGATTATAATGTTAATAGTACAAAATTTATTATGAGGATGATCCTTCAGTTGATTATATTGCTAAATTTACTAGCTAATAATAATAAAAATTCACTTAAAGAGGTGGAGCAAGACCTTATGGTATTTCAACTTTAATTGCTGGATTTGATAATTAAAATAAACCAAAGTTATTTTAGACAGATCCTTCTGGAGCTTGTTCAGAATGGAAAGCTACTTCACTTGGAAAGAGTGCAAAATAAGTAAAAGATTTCTTAGAAAAACATTGGAGAGAAGGATTACATGAGAAAGATGCACTTCTATTAACAACAAAAGTATTAGATTATAATATATATGTTAAGGCTTTGATGGATGTAGTTGAAAGTGGAAATAAAAACATAGAATTATGTGTAATTAGAAAAAACACTTGTTGGTTTTTGAGTGAAACAGAAGTGGAGGAATTAACTAAAATAACAGCATAGATCTAATGATTATTATAAACATTAAGTAATTGTACAAATATGGTTTTGGTTTATTCTTTGATAATAAATGTAAGAAAATAGAATGTAGAGATTTATTCATTAATAATTAAAATATTTGCTGATTCTTTATTATAGGGTATTAATTTTATTCTTATAATTAATAATATATATCATAATTTCTTTTATTCTGAAATCTAAAATATTATATTTAATGAAATAGGAATCATGGGATGATTTGCATTTGTCAAATGAAAAATCTATTACTAAAATTTTAGAGCAAGGAGAGCAAGTTTTATTTTCAAGTCTACTCTATAAATTCAATGAGGTTAATAAAAGACAAGAGAGAACATTACTTCTTACAACTCATAACCTATACAATCTTTCAAAATTAACTGTGAAAAGAAAAATCCCAATTAAAAGAGTTTATGGAATAACTATTGGTTTAATTGGTACAGAATTTGTAGTGCACGTGCCTGAAGAATATGATTATAGATATTCAAGTTCTGAAAGAAGAGATTAAGCAGTTTTAAGCATTATTAGGGCTTATTGTTTATAACATAAGGGTACTGCATTACCTGTCTATTACAAAGATGAACTTACATTAACTGCATATACAACAACAAAAGTTGATAAAAGAAAGGGTATAAATAGGTTACCTACAACTGGTTCAGAATTGATGAATGAAGAGTAATTTAGAAAGAGAATAGATTCATAAATAGAAGAACGATTATAAAATAGAGCAAAGACTTCTACACTGTATGCAAAATAAAAAGGAGAGGCAGTAACAATTGATGACTTTGACCTAATAAAAGTTTTAGGAAGAGGAGCTTATGGAAAAGTGATGTTAGTAGAGAAGAAAAGTGATAAATAATATTATGCTATGAAATCTATTAGAAAAGAGGATGTTGCTGATCCAGAATAATTGGAACATACTAAAACAGAAAGATTAGTATTAGAACATGTTAATCATCCATTTCTAGTAAATTTAAATTGGGCATTTTAAACACCAGAAAAATTATTTTTTGTTACATAATTTATGAAAGGTGGAGAATTATTTTAACATCTTAAACATGTTAAACGATTTGATGAAAATAGAACAAGATTTTATGTTTCAGAAATTGTAAATTCGTAACCTTATTTTCATTATAGGTATTAGCACTCTAACATTTGCATTAGAAGAATATCATTTATAGAGATCTAAAACCAGAAAATGTATTATTGGATGAGATTGGCCATATTTGTTTGACAGATTTTGGAATGGCTAAAATGTTGAAAAAGAATGAACTTGCCAAATCCTTTTGTGGAACTCCTGAATATCTAGCTCCTGAAATATTACTTGAAATTGGTCATTCTTAATCTGCAGATTGGTGGGCATTAGGTATACTTACATATGAAATGCTTTATGCATTACCTCCATTTTACAATAAAAATTAAGATTTAATGTTTAAATAAATCTAAACTAAAGAAATTACATTTCCAACTACACCCACACTTTCTAATGAAGCTAAAGATTTTATTTATAAAGTAAGATATCTAATTTATATAGTTAACAATTAAAGATCCAAAATAAAGATTAGGTGCAAATAAAATTGATGAAGTAAAAAATCATCCATGGTTTAAAGGTATAAATTGGGAAAAACTCTTAAAGAAAGAAATCGATACACCTTTCAAACCTTAAATCTAAGGAGAAGCTTGGATTGATAATTTTGATAAACAATTTACAATAGAAGAAGCAATCAATTCATATGCCCCTGAAAATAATCTAGTCAACCAAGACGAATTTAGAGAATTTGACTATTATTAAAAATGAATTGAAATACAGATTTCAGTATAATAGAATCATTTATTAATTATGAATTTATGCTAAAGTAGTTCCTAAGCATTAGGTCTTAATTTATGATCTCTTTATAAGCATAATCTTATAAACTAACTTAGAACTTCATCTAAATCCTCTGGTATTCTTGGAAGAGCATTATCAGAAATTATTAAGAGTAAAGCACTTAATGGATTATCGAAATTGTGTTCATACCAAGGCTTTTTCCCTGTTGCCATCTCAAGAACTGTACATCCAAATGACCAAATATCACTTGCTCTACAATTTTCATCTTAACTTGCTACCTTTAAAATTAAATGATATATTTTACTTCAGGAGCCATATATGGAATGCTTCCTTTTAAAGAATGTAGTATATCTCCTCCTTACTTAGATCTTGATATTGTTTTCTCTTTGATTTTACTACATCCAAAGTCTCCTAATTTGACCTCCCCATTCACTCCTAATAATACATTGCCGCCTTTTATGTCTCTATGAATTATATCATTATCATGTAGATAGGCAATGGCTGATAACAATTATTCAGAATATTTACGAACCGTGTTTATATTGAGAGCACCGAACTTTTCAGTCAATTAAGTTAAAGTTCCTAAAATTATTATATTTATTAAACCTTAAGACATGTATTCTAAATAGAGTAACCAATACTCTTCATTTTCTTGACTCCAAGCATACCTAATTATATTTTTGTGTTTTATTCTTTTCAATAAATCTATTTCACTTTTCAATCCCTACAAATCCTCTTATTCAAAGTCTCCTTTCAAATTAATTTTCTTAACAGCATAGATTTTACCTGTTTTATTTTCTTATGCTATGTATACTTATCCAAAAGATCCTGCACCTATCATTTCTCCTTCAGTAAAACTTGGATTTTATGTAGAAAAATTGAATTATGAATATGTAGATGAATCATTAACAAATTTATTTGAATTGCTAGATTCTATAGCTTATTTTTAAGAACTAGAGAAGGATTGATTCTTCATTGCAATAAATCTATTTTCCATAAATGATTCTATTTGTGATACAGCCTCTTCCTTTATGATTGTATCATCCTGAAAGTCTATGATAATATTAATCAATACCATTAATTGGAAACTCAATCATCCTAATTGCTGGACTTTAAAATTTATTTTCTATCATCTCTTAGGATTCTGTATTGGATTTGACAAATTTGACTTGGTGATTTTAGAGTTTACGAATAATCATTCCTTACACTTTTTATTTTTTCACTGATGAGTAGCTTTTATATTTTTATGTATTATCCGTCACTGGTCTATTATCTTCTTTCTTATCAATGGACAACTTTTTCAAAGAAGAAGGTGACCTAAAAGTCAATGGAATTTTTGTTGTCATAGAGGGATCAATTATTATTCTTGGAGAAAGAAGTGGAGGTAATCCAGTGTTATTAGAGATCTTCGGTTTGCTTTTATCTAGAACTCATATTACTAAAATACTTTATATATCTCCTCTTTTAAAAATCGAATTCATTTTCTAATTATATTATATTTTATTATTTACCAATTGATTACTTCAATAATTTAATACAGAATCTCTGAATCAATGAATGTATATTAATAAATATCCATTGGTTTCATTATAAATTATATGGATGCATCTTTCTTCATTAAAAGTATTTTTACTGAAATTAATATTTCATTGCACCCTTCGTAAGAATCACAATAAATACAATATTTTATTAATGGGAATACATTGATTTTCTTATTTGATTTGTTACTAGGCTAGATTATGTAAAATTCTTACTAATTCTTAATTAAACTTTGAGATTATATCATCCTATTCTTAATGCTTAACTTACTGATCCTAAGTAAATCCTAATTGAAACAAAATATCAATTATAGTTCATTATTGATTTAAACTTGTTAAAAAGCAGCTATATAATATTTTAGAAATAACTTTTTAAATTAAAATATGTAGTCGTTTGCAAAAATACAATACCATAACCTAAAGGATAAAATTAGAAACTTTAAACAAAGTTTAAATCTATCAATAAATAACCTTCCTGCATTTTTTCAATGAGTATAATAGGAGATAACTAATGATTCACTTTAGAATATCAAATTTATTATAGTTATGTGGAAGAACTATTATTAAATATACAATAATTGTTATTAAAATTCTATTTTGAACAAGATTATATTTAGGAAATTTAGATTATAATTAATGAAGACATTAAATAATTTAATATATGGAAATCTAATTGAAATCAAACTAAAAGGATAGTTCAAATTTAATAAAGGATTAGAAGAAAATTAGAATTTGATATAATAACAAAAGTTTAGTACAATAATTTTATTTAGAAAGTTTAGTTTGAAGGTGAATAATGGTAATTTTGTGTTTAATAATTCACAAAGAAGCATAAAAAGATCTCAAATTTATGTAATTGTTCTATATAGAAGTGATTTAGATATTGAAACTTAATAAACAAAGATTAAGAATATATCTTAAATGATAAGAATAACTTATATATGAATTTATATTAATAATTTATTTATTCAGAAATAAATTAAATTCTTCACTGAAAGTTTGTTATTCAACAATCTAGATACCTATTTAGAATTAAAAACGATAAGATTAAGATTTTTCTTTATTATAAATTTAATTAATTGATATTGTTAAAAAACATGGGAACATGTGCCTCATGCAACTCAAAGATTGAAATTGTAGAGAGCGATCCATAGATATCTAAATAAAGTGTATTTTAAAAATTAAAAGAATTAAACAATAATACGAAATCAACAATTTTTCTGACAATGAGAAGTAATAAAAAGATTGATAATGAAAATTTGGCTGATCAATCTTCTTAAGTAAGTGAAATAAATGATGAAAAATCAGATGTTAAGAATATACATGGGAGTGTAAAATTAAGAAAGAGAACATATAGTTTTTAAGAATAACAAATGTAGTAGGTACATTCCAACGATTAAAATGACTCTGCAAAGGTTAGATGCTTTAGATTCACAGATCCTAATATCGCAAGAAATATATCAAATTCTTCAAGTTCCAATAGTCAGTTTAGAGAATTTAATGCTCATTTTAAAATTAGTGACAAATAAGTAATTGAATCTGATGAAAGCAAATCAATTAAAAGTATTCTAAAAAAAGAGCCAAGGTAAAAAAGTGAGACAAAATCAGTCCATTTTGCTTTAAACATCACTATGAGTCAAACAAGAATAAAATCTAAATCATGTCATCAAAAATAACATAAAAAGAAAAAGAAAATTTTAAATTAAGTTCAAAGATATGAAAATTATTAATTTTGAATTAGTATCACTTCTTAGACTTGCTAACTCCTATTTCATCCTCAAATTTAGGATCAATTCCAAGATATGTATCTCAAAATTTATAATATTCATTTACAAAATTTGAAATACCATCAAAACTTTATTCTTAAAAAAAATAAATAGAATATATAAATCTTCAAGTTATTTCATTCTCCTTGAAATTTAAGCTAAAATTCATTTTCATTTCATTGCTATTCTTATTATTTTTCACATTCTATATCTGACTTTTCTTACTCTAAACTACCTCATAGATCTTTCTTTAATATTAGTAAGTTTGTATCTATTTCTAATTGATATTCATCAGATTACAATACTTTATTAATTTACATAATGGTTGAATTTTTTCATCAAAAAAATTACATTATTAAATTCACAGATTATATTTTTGATAATTAAGGGGAGATCCTTGTCTAATTTCTAACTATTTTCAGATATATTAAATATATAGATTCCGTCCTATTCATCTGAATCTTGTGCCCTTATTATATTTAATTATGAAAATATTATTTGAAGTAGTTTGGATAGTAATTTCATGTTATTCAAATAATTATTTAAGTAAAAAAAAAGGAGAGAATGAAATTAATAATAAAAAATACATTATATTGGAGAAGAATTTGTAATAGTGAATTATATTTTAATAATTTATTACTAAATTAATTTAATTTATCGTTAAATGTTTGTTTGTTGTGGTAAGAAGAAGAAGGATCGTAAACATTTATCCTTAGGAAATCTAAATTAGTTAAATTTAATTTGTTAAGATGGTCTTTATTTCGATAGGAATCTTAAGATAATAACAGAATATAATAAAACTAATGTATATATATTTGGTGTATATATTTAGGTAAGTGAAATAGGGAATAAAGAATGCAAGTATTACTGTCCAATCTGCTTCAAATATTATGATTGTATGAATAATAAATGAATTTAGGTATGTTACGATCAACCTGCTGTTCGAATTATGTTTGTCATATCTGTGCAGTGTAATCATTAACAAATAAAATGTATAATTGTCATTACTGTCGGAATGAACATTGCAAATATGTAGATGTAGATCCAAATCAATAGTTAAAAATATATACAGATTCACACTATAAATTATGAAATATTTATAATAATTAATATAAATGAATATTATCTTTAAAATATTGATATGTTTTGATCATCAATGGATTGTGTGTCATAATTGATTTCACAATTATAGAGCGTTTGTAATTTCCTATTATTGTATCTATCAATAAATCTTAATTTTTGATAGAAGCTAAAAGTATAACATAATTCTTTTACGTATTCAATGCTGCAGGGTCTTTGATAGAAATTTTTCCTAATTATTCGAACTTATTATTAAGAATTCCCTCTAAGTCGCTTTCAGCGTTTCTAGTATGACCAGATTGGAACATAATAAATTGACTATCCAAATTCTTGCCATCTTTCAATAAGATTTGAACTCTGGATGAAATACCTTCAGGATATTTATCATCATATTCTTTTCCACTATGTTCAAATTCTGTTAAATCCATAAGTTTCTAATAATAGAAATATTATAATATACTCTTGTATCTTGATTTCTTATTGCAGCATAACTGTAATCAAATGGTGAAAGGAGAGAGCCAAATTTCATTAGCAAATCCAAAATTAGGTTTTATAGGTGCTCCTGTTTTTTCTGCCAATGATAAGGCTTCTTTATTAATATTTATTCACGCATTGTTACGCTAAAACAGTTGGATCATTTGTTTTCAAAGCTAAAGCACTTATACCGCAGAATACTGAATCTGTATGGAAGAGTTTACAACTTAAAGTGATGTTTAGACTTGGTTTACCTTTTTTCATGAATTATATGGCATATTCTCCCAACTTTCTTGCTGTTGGCTTTTAAGGCAACTTGACAGAAAGCACAACTAATTGTTGAGTTAACATAAATATCTTTATTATTTATTGCAAATTAAACTCACTCTTAATTAATATTGAGCATCAATATGATGAAATTTTATTTGACAATTATTCATATTCATCAATATCTTTACGCAATGTATCATAAATTAATCATATATTGAGCATTATCTAAAAATAATACTATTCTTCATCTTCTCTTCATTTATATCAAGTTATCTTATTCTATAGATTAGTTTAGGATTAAGAATATAGTTTGTAGTACTAGTCTACTACTAGTCAAATAAAAAAAAGTATATTTTTAAACAATCAGATATACCATCCCATATAATTCAAATATCTTATTTTCACTAAATATATTCATAGTTTTAGAATACTTAAAATTCTCTAAATTACTTGAAGATTTATAAAAAGGAAATACTATTTAAAAGTTATTGTTAAATAAAATAAACACTTGATAATATCTTTATGATTATCGCTCATTTACTAAAGACTAATTATTCATCTAAAATGGATCAAAAAAAAATTGATAAATTTATTTTTGACATTTTTCTTAAAATTTTTTTCTTATTCTAAAATACTTTTAATTCATAATTGCATTTGTAAAAATATTAGACAAAAAGCCTAAGTGTTATATAAAAGAGAGAATTATTGTTTATCTAATTATTCTCTTTATTCGAGTAACTATAAAGCCTTTACTTTTTTTCTGATTTCTATATCTTAATTATTATATTCAAAATTTAACAAAAATAGAATTACTACATATTTACATTCATATCTTAAAAAAATGCTTCAAGTAATAATTAATACAGCCTTTTAATATTATTTCTATGAGTACCATCAGGGTTTATATATATCAATTTAAATGAGCTCTTTACTTTGTCTTTGATTCACACTCTTTTATTGTAATTATATCTATATTATAGTAGAATCCTTATGTAAAATTTTAATAATATTTGATATGAAATTCATAGGATAGAATTATAATAATCAATGAGAGTTAGAAAAATGGTGTATTTCTCCAATTAATTTAAAAAAAACTCTGTTGATTATTTGATTAATATGTAATAATCATTTTGTATAAAATTAAATTTTTAATATTTTCCACTAAATATCTCATAGATATGTTTTTCATCTATATTCTGATTGAATTTTGTTCAAAAGGGTTGACAAAAGAATTTTCAATTTATTAAAATGATGAATAAGTTTTGGATAGTTTTTCTCAATTTGGAATAATTTTGGGATCAAATATAACTTATGAGACTCAAACAGATTAACCTTGCTACATAATAAATTAAAAATTAAAGAATAAACAGTCAGAAGAAATCATTCTAGTACCTGAATTTAAGGAAGATGTATTTAATAATTTTTATAATGATGGAAAATTGAATAGAGATATAAATTTTATAGTATAAATTGTACAAATTTCAACAGGTGCAATTGTATTGAGTAATTAAGGAGAATTAATTTATTTAAAATTAGTAGAGAATTAATTTAAATTAGCAGATTCAAAGATTCTATCTATTAATAAAGAATAATTACAAAAACCTGTGTATTTATAATATATTTAAAAATCGAATGAATTATTGATATTACTGAATGGTGAAACATTGAAGATAAAAATAGAATTTGAAAATGAATTAATTTTTGGTGAAATTTTGAAGATTTATGATGTTTTTTTAACAGAATAAATAAAAAGTGTTGCATTTATTGAAGACTTATTATTTGTAGCATCAGGTGAATAAGGATTGCATGTTTATTTGGTTAGTAAAAGAGTATTTGAGTAGATACAATGTACAATTGAATTCAAAAATATTACAGATTTAAGAGTATTTTAGGAGAATTCAGTTTATTTTATTTTTGCACTTGATTATGAGAAAGGAATTAAGGTAATCACTTTTAATGGTAAAACATCATTGTTTTATGAAAATTAATAATTAACTAATATTCCATTTAGAGGAGAGATTATAGATTTATATTAAAATGTATTAATGGTTGTTGAAGAGAAGGAAAATGAATCAATAATTTATGAATTGTAAATTTCATATGAAAAAAATACATGGAAATTAATTTATTAACATTCAGCATAGAAGAATATTTAAGATATTGAAATGACTGAAAATTATGCTATTATAATAGGGAGAAATGGACATGAAATAATCTACCATTCTCTACCTTCTTATGATATTAAAATTTAAGATAAGATCATTATACCTGGATTATAGAAACTGTTCTTTCTTAATAAAACAGAATCCAATAATATTCAGATGTTTGGAATTACAAAACATAAGTTCTTCACTACAAGATTATTATTATTTCCTTAATTTATAAGTTGTTTTTATAGCAAAGAAGAAAATGAGATAAAATTTACCTATCATCAAAATTCAACTAAATGTCCTGGTTCATCTTAAAATAAGATTTGTCATTTCAAACAAAATTATACAATACAATTTGTTCATCCTGTTCTTACTTCTGAATAATCAATTTATGTGTATATTACATGTCTAGTGATTGTAGCAATCTTCATAATAGTTTTAGGATATTTGATTAAAGAATTCAAAAAGTATTAATTTTTTGTGAAACTTCATAACTCAAAAGATTTATACCATTAATAAAGTGGTAGTCAAGCTTAACCTACTAATGATATTTATGCTTTAAACTCATTTGATAGTCCATTAAAAATTAATAAGCATACTTATATACCTTCCATTCCTGTATAAAATGATTAAAAGATTGAATGAAAATATAAAATATAATAATTTTAATTGTATGTTCATAATTCTTTAACTCTTACTTTATAGAGTTTAATCTGAATCCTTTTAAATTCTAACAAAACAAGAAGCAATTTTAGACGTCTTTAGTTAATCTGGAATAATTCTTGAATAATAATTGTCTTAATAAAATTTATGTCATATTGTTCCATAATAATTTGTGGCTCATGATATTGATGATAATTCAATAACCTTAATTTAAAGTTATAAAGATGAAAAATTTAATTAGAACTTTGAGATGGGATCTTATATTGGTAGTCTAGGAAAAATTATAAAATTTGTACAAGTAACCAATGGTGTACTGGTATTATAAGATGATGCATAATTAAAATATTTACATTATCAAAATAATACATTTCAATTGAAATCAACCTTTAAATTAGAAATAGAGAAATTTGTATTAGAAGGTAAAGTATTTTTGGAATATTTCTATTTCCAATCATAAATGTTATTAATAGCTAATACATAAACCATAGCCTTTGATTTATTTTATGATGATGATGAATTGTATATAAAGTAATTTAAAATTTATGAACAATGGTAAATCTCACATATCAATAGCATTGCAACAGTTGGTAATATGATGATTGTGGCAATGGATACTGGAATAAAAATGTTTGAATTTAAAGATCATATATTAAATGAGATATTAATTGAAATTGACTAGATTAATCATGTTACAGATATCAAGATATTTAATAAAAAGAATAATGAACTATATTACATTTATTTGTTAGATAAGATCTAAGGAATTAATCAATACATATTTAATACAGTAACTTAAAAACTTTAATATAATTCGAAATTGGGTATTATTCCATATCCAGGAGAAGTCCTTGATATTTATGGTGACATTTTAATGATCGTAAAGGATTAATATTTATATGAAATCAGTATTAATTATTTTAGAAATTAATTCACATTTGTTAAATAGCATTAATTGGAAACTGATATTGTTGACATAGAATTAACAGAATCATTTGCTATAGTGATTGGTAGAAATGGCCATTAAATAGTATTTCATTCAATTCCATCTACTTATTCTTAATTTTAGTGGATGAATCAATTAGTAATACCTAATTTGAAATAATTGGCCATATTATCATTACATTTAGATTCAAAACTCAAAGATTCAATTTATTCTCATAATATTATCATCGGAATTACATAACATAAATTCTTTTTTTCAAAAGTTGAATTGGTAAATATCTTAATTATTTAAATTAGGAGCAATCTTTCATTTAATGTTACTCAGATGAAATCACTTCTGAAATTGAGTTGAATTATACCCATAAGGCTACAAGATGTAAAAAAAATTTGAAGAAGAAAGAATGTGACTTAATAAAAAGTTATACAATATAATTTGTAGAACCAAAACAATTTGGAGGTAATAAACAAACTTATTTTTTAATAATACTGCTTTACTTAACAATATTGCTACTATTTATTGTATTTATTGGATCTTTAATCTATCTCTATAAAAAATATCAAATAGAACCATAAAATAAATACAAATAATAAATGCCTGATATAACAACATAAGATTTGAGAACTGATCATTAAAACAATTTTCAAGTACCATCAACAAGCAAATTAGCTCCTTCCTCTAGAGATGATCAAACACCAATCTCTGAATAAAGAGATTAAATGAATTAATAACTTCGTAATAATAGACCAATAATATAAGAGAATGGTGATTAATCTACTCCTGGACCTTTTGAAATCAGTTGAATAAGAAAAAAATCATATTTTTTTTATTTAATATATAATATGAAATTAATTCTAATTATATATATATATATATAAATTATATGTCAGCCACGTTAAAAGCGTTAGGCGTAGAAGTCTTAAGTTTCACTAAATCTCGATAAGAAGAAGCAGTTCACACCCAGTCTTCCTTAAGAATTACTCCATTTCTTAGGATTGATTCCGAAACGTTTGATTGGAGTACTATAATTGCCAAGCCTGAACTTATCTCTATAAAAGGCAAATAACGTGAAGCATATATAAATGCAGAAACTATGGAAGAAGACTTATTATAAGGTGAAGCACAATGGCCAGTATAGTTTTTAAATATTATTCAAATTAGTATGCAGAAAATTCACTTTACCTGTTTAATTCCTCAAGTCCATTTAGACTGAGTTTGCTATAAACATTGAACTCTTAGAAATTAGTCATTTTTATGAGACTAATTACAATAATAAATGTGGCATCGGTTTGTGCATATGATTATTAATCAAGAATAGAATAAGAAGATTATGAAAGAAATAGAATTTGTAAAACACTAGAGATAGTTTGTAATACATTTTTTGGTTTAGAATGCTTGGGATAAATAATTGTATAAGGATTTGTGTTAGGAAAGAATACTTATTTAAAGTCATGGTGGAATATAGTTAACTTTGCAACATTCATTTCTACATGGGCTATTTTAGGTAATATAAATAGTAATAATTAACTAATTCATATATTAAGAGTCATAAGAATATTTAGAGCTCTTAGATTAATTTAAGATTCCAAAATATTAAAGAAATAATTAGATGCATTTATTGGTAGTTTTTAAAGACTAGGTCCAATTCTAGTACCATTATTATTTGTTGTATTATATTACAGCATTATTGGATTGCATTTATTTATGGGGGTTACAGAATATAGGTGTAGAGAAACACCAGAACCTGAAGATGGAAAATGGGTAGCAGTAGAAGATATAAAGCACTTATGTGGAATATGGGACTGTCCAGAGGATACATATTGTGGTTCTATGGCTGATCATGGATTGCCTAGAGATGTATTAGAAAACAGATATGAATAATTTGGATTTGGATTCATAAGATTTGATGATTTCTTTTATTCTTTATTTGTTGTATTCACTTTCCTCACTATTATTGGATGGTCAGGAACAACCTTTATGTTTTGGAGAGCTATGACAACATATGTTACTGCATTCTATTTTGTTTCATTAATTTTCATTTTGTATTCATAATTTATTTATAATTAAGGGCATACTTATTATCCAATTTATTATTGGCATCATTTTATGAATCCTTTATGGTGTTAAGTTCAATTAAATAGAATAAGAATTCAGATAATGAATAAGAAGCTCTAGAGAATGAAATTAAGAAGAAAAAATAATAGTAGATGATGACAAGACTTTAATAATTGAATGATTAGAAAAATTAGAAAAGAGTTAAAAAGAGAAAATATGAAATTTCACTTTATTATGAGGAAGAAGAATAAGAAAATGATATTTTAGGTGAAAAATTTAAGAAATTTCAACATTTCTCAAATATTATAGTAAAATCCAATTTGTTTAATTATTTAAGTTGTTCAATGATTTTAACATCTACAATTGTGATCATATCTGATCATCATTAGATTTCAGATGAAATGTAATTAATGTATAAATTATTAGTTATGAAAATTTGCTAATAGTAGATTTCATTTGTATAATTTATTTCATTTTGGAACTCACAATAACTTTATGGGGAATAGGTATGGAATAATTTAAAGAAATAATTGATATTTTTGATACACTTGTCATACTATCATAATTTATCTTAATTATAGTACTATTTTTTATGGGTGAAAACATAATTATCAATTACAATAATTACATTAACTTTGTCAAAGCTCTAAAAATGTTGAGATTGGTATATTAATATTATCTATAAAATAGATGAAATTTCTATATATTGCAAGAATCTTTTATTCCATTAGTGTTTTGGCCCGTTGTTTAGTGTAAACCTTATTGAAGATTAAAGATTTAATTTTCCTTTTCATCTTTTTGATTATTATTACTTCCTTATTTGGACAAGAACTATTAGCTTATAAAGTGAGATTTGAAGAATTACCTAATGGAGAATTAGAGATTTCTCATTCACATGAAGGCATATCTGCACCTATTAATTATGAAGGATTTGGAAATGCTTTGATGGCTGCTACAAATGTATTTTATAATGAAGAATGGCATATAACAATGTTCATACATGCTTAAAAGATATGGGTTTCTATATTATATCACATAATTTCTATTTTAATGGGTTAAGTATTGTTTGTTAGATTGTTCTTAGCAGTATTTTTAAATGAATTTTGTTAATAATTAAAAAAGATAGAATAAGAAATAAAGCCTATAAATTTTATAGGACAGGGTAAAAAGGTTTTCAATTTTATTATTTAATTCATTAAAAAAAGAAGAAGATCTAAAATACATTCCTAAATTCCAGTACAATAATAGATTAATCCTCAACCTAGAAAATCAGCAAATCCATCCAGACTATCAATGTTTCATAATTTAAATGGAATGAAATTATAAAGACTACCAGATAGCACTCATAATGAATTGATAGATTAAAAAATTTAGACTCCTTCAAATATATTTTGTATTATTATTTTTGTTGATTATTAGCTAACAAAGAAAGTATGATAGATCCATTAAAAAAAGAAGAAAAAGCTACTGAAAAAAATATAGATAATAAACATACTCCTGGAGATGATTAAATTTAAGATCATAATATAGAAGATCATTAGCATGAAGAGGATGTTGATCATGATTCAAGTTAAGATGATAATTTAAAGTCCCCAGATGATCCTTCTCAACCAGTTTAATCTAAAAAAATAAATAAAAGCATCCGATAATCTATGAGATAGTCTAATTCTGAAAGAACTCTATTTATTTTTGCTCCTGAATCAGATTTTAGATAATTAGTTACTACTTTAGTAACAAATATTTACTTTAGAATATTTAACTTTACCTTAATTCTTTTAACTTGTATTAGAATTGCATTATTGAATCCTTTGGAAGATCCAAACTCTGATCTTTCTTATGTTTTGTAAATAGGCTATATCTTTTTAACAGTATTTTACATATTGGTTATTTTATTGAATTGTATAGCTTTTGGATTATACAAAACTGAACAATCCTTTTTTAGATAATCAGTCTACAATATATTCTCATTTGCAATCACTATTGTAGATTTAATAACATTGATATTTGATATTACACATCCATTAAGTAAATTCATAACTTCTCTGAGAATTCTCTAATTCATTTAGATTGGTGCAGTATTTTCTAAGAATATAGCATATGCATAAGCATCTTTATTGAATGCATTTACTCAAATGATTTAATTAGCAATATTTTGCATAATTATATTGTCAATCTATGGAGTTTTTGCACTTAAAATATTGAAAGGAACAATGTATTATTGTGATGCCTATGATATAGAGTTTAAGGAATTTATTTAAACATAATCAGATTGCTTTGATTTTGGAGGATCATGGATAAATTAGATCTTAACATTTGATACTATATTTTCAAGTATTTTAACTTTATTTTGTGTTGCAACATCTGAGAATTGGATACCACTATAAATTTAAGCATGGAATTCTGTAGGAATAAATAAACAACCAATATCAAGCAATAATAGATCATTTTCAGTTTATTTTTAGATATTTTTCTTTTTAGGTTTTTTATGTTTATTAAATATGTTTATTGGTTTGATTGTTAATGCTTATTAGGAAGCGAAGATGAAGGCATAAAATTTACATTTATTAGATGAAACACAGAGAGAATGGTTTTAAATAAAAATGCAAATTTATACTATGAAACCATTAGTTAAATCTTAGAAGCCAGAAAATCCATTAAGGAAACTATTATTTTTTATGGTCAAATAAAAATATTTTAAGATATTTTGGTTAGTAATAATATTTAGTAATACAATAATTTTGGCACTTCATTTTTAAAGATCAGATGAAAATTATAAGTATGCTTTAGATATAATTAATGATATATTTGTATCAATTTTTGTTTTTGAAATCTTGTGTAGATTTTTTGCTAAAGAAAAACATTTATATTTTAAAGATATATCTAATATAGTAGATATAATAGCAATTTGGTGGGCAATTGCAAATTTGTTTATTAAAAATAAGGATGATTATAATTTCTATTTTAAACGAATATCAAATGCTATATCAGTAGCATATTAATTATAAAGAAATTATCGTATAGTTAAAAGATTTAATAATTTGGAAAAACTATTTTCATCAATTTTTTCAGTAATTCCAAATGCATTATCAATGTTATTTATTATGTTTATATTTCTATTTATTTACACCACTCTTGGAATAGATATGTTTGCATTTATTCGTACATAAACAAGTTTAAATGGATGGGATTAACATTTTCGTAAATTCTCTACTGCAATGTTTGCATTGATTAAAGTAGCTAGTTCAGAAAGTTGGTGGACAATCATGATTGACACTTTACATGAACAATCTCCAAATTATGCTTGCAATTATATATCAACATATGAAGATTACTTAATATATGGTTTTAATGGTTGTGGTACTCCATATGCATATATTTACTTTATATCATTTCACATAATCTTTTCATTAATGATTTTAAATCTGCTTATAGCATCTGTATTAGTAGCATATGAAGAGCATGTAAAGAGTGAAGAATCAGCAGTAAGTAAGTATTAGTTAAATGATGTACTTTCATTATGGAGAAATTATGATCCTGATGGAAAAGGTTTTATAAATTATAAAGATTTTTGGAAATTGTCTTCAGAAATAGCAATTATATTTGGAGTAGCTTAAGATGATTTATTGGATGTTAATAATAAGAAGAACTTTTTGAAAGTGTTAAATATTCCAATATATGAATCCAAGGAATCCAATATGTTATGTTATAAATTTCATGATGTTATTTTATCCCTAACTAAGATATCTGTCACTCTTAAATATGGAGTCACAAAGTAATTATTTTTTATTTATATTTTATAATAGTCTTGAACCAACTGATAAGATAATATAATAAAAGTTATTAGCATAATTGGGTGATTTACAACATAAAGATTTTAAGAATTAGTTTACTCCTACAAGTTTTAATAGTGGTGATATGGTTGCCATTATTTACATTCAAAAGAAATTCCGTCTTTGGAAAAAGAGAGTATAGGTAATAAGAGAAGGAGGAGATGTTAAAGCTATTTATAATGAAATGTCAGATCTTAAAAATATGATTAAAAAGTAGCTTGAACTTGAAGAATAATAGGAAAAGTAAAATTGAATTGATAATTATTATATTGTTTTTTATACAATCAATTATTTTGAAAAATAAAATAATAATCATATATAATCAATACTTATTTTAACTATAACAAAATTTCAATGGCTGAAGATATCGATTAGAAATTACTTTAAAGATTTGAAATCATCTAAAAAATTAGAAAGGTTTCAGGAGGTGTCATTTGGAAAGCAATAGATCGAAAAACTAATAGTGTATTTGAATTCATTTAAATATTGTTAGTCGCTATTAAAAAGATAGATTATTCAGCTAATCCTTTACATCTTTTGAAATCAATGAGAGAAACAATCATTCTTCAAGAAATTTCTAAACATCCAAATATTATGAAAGTTTTACAAGTAATTAATAAAGGCAATGATCAATATACTATTTATGACTTTGTAGATATGGATTTGATTTCATTAATCAAAGTCAAAATACTTGAAACAGTATTTAATAATCACATTCTAATAGAAGCACATTCAAATAATATTATGTAATATTGTAACTGCTCTTTACTTTATTCATTCTGGAGGATTAGTTCATCTAAGTTTGACACCATCTAAGATATTAGTTGATTCTGAATGTCAGATTAAATTGATAGGTTTTGGATTCTCTTAATTACTACCAATTAAAGATCCAAAATACACATGTTTACATTATCTTCCACCAGAAATCTTATTGTAAGGGAAGGTGAATGCATTTGCAGATATATGGTCATTAGGTTGTATTTTTGGAGAGATGTTGTGTCATCATCCATTATTTGTAGGCAATTCAACATTTAATCAAATAGAAAAGATAGTTGAGCTTATTGGAAAACCTAATGATACTAATCTAAGTGAATTAGCACCTTATGTTTTATAAGGTATATAACCAGATAGAAAGAAAGCATTTACAAGTATAAGTAATGATTCTACTGCAATTGATTTATTAAAAAGAATGCTAGTTTTTGAACCTCATGAAAGAATCACTCTTGTTGAGATATTAAAACATCCTTATCTTAGTGAATTTGCAAATAAATGTGAATTAAAAAAAGCCATTGCTCCCTTTTAAATTGAAGAGAATTCTTTCAAAGAATTTCAGAATGTTTTAAGAGAAAGAGGAAAGAAGGTTGAGTAACCTTCAATTAATAATTCTTTTAATTAATAATTAGATACTAGTAGAAAGAAATCATTTAGAGAATCGACTCCAATTTCTGCTTTGAGATAGAAGACTGCAACTAAGATCAAAGTTAATTCTCCAATCCAAAGTCCTAAAATATAGAAATTATATTAAATTGATGAGAAATAGAGATGAAAAACTAGTTATATTCATTCACATTAATCTGCAATTTATATTGTACTTATATTATATAACATCAATCTGTATGTTAAGATCCCTTTGTGGCACCAACACCTGGCTTTCCGTGTCTTGTTGGCTTATATGTCAATGAAAATTCACCCAAATATCTAATGTTATGTTTGCATTTCAATATTACCTGCCAATCATGTCAAACTTAATTTCTACGTTGCTGAATTATCTACCATTATATACACCTACTATTGAACCAACCATTTCTGGGACAACAATTGTATTTCTTTAATGAGTCTTAACTGGTTTAGGTTTCTCTCCTGGTAATGTCTCCTTCTTTGATTTACGAATCTAAACAAATTAATTGTATTCTCTACTTTCTTCATTAAATTTTAGAAAGCATGCACTTTCTCACCTTAATTAGAAATTCTTCTTCTTTATCTTGCTCTGAATTATTCAACCAATTTATCCATGGGCAATTTAACAAGCTCTTCAAGTTATAAACCTCTGTAGGTGAACTTTTTAACACCTTTGAATTATTTATCTTATGTTTATTCAGCCATTATTTGAAAAATGAAAATTAAAGATTTTAATATAATCTAAAATAAATAATTATAAATAAAATACTTAACCCTAAATAATAATCATTTAGTCATTATAATCAATATCTTTTTACATGTCAAATCATGAACTCTCTCTATTCTATAAAATATTAAATAAATACAAAATAATTGTAATGACTTTATTAATATTCAATTATAAAGAATTCTGATCTTATAATTATCTTTTCAGGGGGGAAACCTAAGAATATATAATAATCCTATCTGTATAATTATAGACTAAGTATATTTAAATAGGGATCAATAACAATAATTTTATTTTAATCTTTATACTATTCAAAATATACTTATTAAAAAGGATAATTTATAATCTACAAGTAAATTATAATAGATTGTATTTAAAAATCTTATATTAGGAAATTGTATCTCCATTGATTTATTCTGTTCTCAAAAATGTATTCCTAATGACAGAACGGGTTTCACTTTAAATAACTTAAGACAAAAGAAAATCAAATGAAAAAATTATAATAACAATAAATATGGGAAGTAAGTGTTGTAAAAGTGATTCTTATCGTGCAGAAATGCTTAGTGAAATTAAAAATTTTAATTTTAATGATCCTAAATAAGAATTTCCACTTGAATAACGAGTTATCAGAGAACTAATGTTAGACACAAAAACAGTATACTAATTGTAAATATGTTTAAAAAAATTTTTGCTTGAGAATGCATTTTTAATAAAGGAAGGGAAAATTTAAGTGTAAGAAAAGGGAGTAGCTTCAAGAATCTCAGCACCTCCATTATTAGATTAAGTTTGGCAATTAGCGATTTTATATTCATAAAATTACATAACAATTTGTAAAAAACTTATTGGATGTATTATTGACAGAGATTATAGTTAACAAAATATACATTAGAATATTTTGAAAAAGATGTTACCTGAATATGATGATAAAATGTATTAGATAGAATCAGAGTTTATAATTTGGATAAATTCACATGAATTGGAATAAGTAATGATGGATATTCACAATTTTTTAGTGAATGAAGAACTATTATCATTTGAATTAATATTGCATCTAATGATGTAGATGAAATTGACTTTATGTAAAAAAGAAACAACAAAATTTTTACCAAAGTAAATCTAAGATAAGAATATTGAGATTGTATTTAAGAAAATACAACAATTAATACCTAGGGATTTAGAATTGATAATAATGCATAAATATTGTTTAAGTCAATAATTAGCTAAACAATATATTCATGAATATTGCCATTTTATGACAATGTTGAAATACTCTCAAACTGTTTTAGTTCCAAGTGAAGAGGTTGATTAAGTTTGGCACACTCATTAATGTATGACAAAATAATATCGCTAGTTTTGCTATGCAATCTATGAAAGATTTATTTATCATAATCCTGCTAATCTAGGAAATTAAGTTGCAGTTTAAGATTTTTATTCACAAACACTTATATTTTACAAAAGAACTTTTCAATATGAACCTGATTCTTCAATTTGGCCTTGTAAAGATGATAGATGGAATCCCTAGAATTGTTTGGGATCATGGGTTAATCTTTATAGATTATCAATGAGTATTATTCAATTGGTATAAGAAAAGATATAACCAACTTCCAAGAATATTCTTTAAAAATATTAATCTTGGAAGGGAACTAATGTTTTTAGAGATCAAACTTAAATTCATATTGAAAAATCAATAGAGATGACTTAGAGTGCTTTGTAAAATTTAAATTTTGAAGTTGGTTGTTATAGTTTATCTGAATTAGAAGAAGATAGATTTTCATCAAATTAAAAAAGAAATGATTTGTTTTTTGACGATGATGTCATCATGAACTCTATTTAGTGATATATGATCTATTGTTGATAATTAATTTATATTTTTTTTATGGAAAAAGCTTTTCTAACATTGGGCCTTGCTTTGTTGCTAGGCACTCTATACAACTTAAATTATTCTACTTCTGTTGATTTAAAGCAGAAATATAATGAATATAAATTGACCTTCAATAAATAATACACTGCTGCAGAAGATTAATATAGATTTTAGGTTTACATGTAAACCTTAGAATAAATTGCACTTTAGAATGCTAAATTGGGTAGATAAGTTTATGGTGAAACCTAATTTGCTGATATAACTGATGAGGAATTTAGAGAACAATATTTGACATTAAAATATTCCCCAGAAGATTATGAAAATGAACCAAGAGAATCATTCTCACATATAACAGCTGATCCTAAAGAAATTGATTGGAGAGAACTTGGAGCAGTCACTCCAATCAAGAATTAACTTAAATGTGGATCATGTTGGACATTCAGTACAACAGGTGTTTTAGAAGGATTTTTTAAAGTAACAACAGGTGAATTACCTTCATTATCTGAATAATAATTGGTAGATTGTTCAACTACAGTTGATTTAAATTTTGGTTGTAGTGGTGGTATGCCATAAAGAGCATTGAATTTTGTTAAAAGAAATGGTTTGACAACAGAAGAAGGATATCCATATGTAATTTATAATTTAAATGATTATAGTAAGGAGTCTAAGGAGCTGAATGTTTAGTGAAAGGAGGAGTATACAAAATCAAAGGTTCAAAAGTATTAGAAATATCAGAACGGGCATTGTAGCAAGCATTGTAAATTTAACCAGTGTCTATTGGTGTTGATGCAGGATCATGGAAAAATTATAAACCAGCTGATAGAGAGGTTTTTGATTATAGTGAATGTGGAGATAATTTAAATCATGCAGTCTTAGCTGTTGGTTTTACTCCAACTGCAACAATAGTAAAGAATTCTTGGGCTAACACATGGGGTTCTACAGGTTACATTTATCTTGAAAGAGGTAAAAATACTTGTGGACTTTGGAATACAATGGTTGTTCCTATTTGATTAATATTATATAAATAATCATTAATGTCCAATTTTTTACCTGTTTATAAACTATTTTTTATATAATGAATCAGATTAATCCAGATTAAATCTTAACATCAGAGGAGATAAAGGCAGCCAAGGATGCTTTTGAAGCATATGATAAAATGGGGTATGGAACATTGGAGGTTGAAGAGTTATAAAAAATACTTGAAGAATTTGGACATAAGCCAAGTAAAGAGGAGTTATAATAAATGATTATTTAAGTTGATGTGAAGAATAAAGGATTTATAGGTAAAAAAGTATTATGTATGATTGAGACTTTGAGGATTTCAAGAGAGCAATAGCTATCTATAAGATCATAGAAGAAGATAACGAAGAAGATGATACATGTAAGTTAAGAATTACCTATTATTAGTGGATGCTTTTGTGGCTATGGGAGGGAATGCAGATAAAAGTGGAACTGTTGATGCAACAAAATTAATACAAGTATGAATAATTTTAATTTAGATTATTAAATCTGATTTTAAGATGACAATTGATATTGAAGTAAAGATGCATAAATATCTACTTAGAGATTAATAAATGAAATGGATCGTGACAAATCAGGTTAGATATCATATTAAGAATTTAAAAATTTACTCTCTGATTGAATAGATGATGAATTATGTTATATATATATATATTGATAATTTATTCGAGATTTTACTCATATATTTTCTCGATAATTGCTTTTAAGAAATAATTATTTGTTTGTTAATTTAACGATGTCAAAGTGGTTAGATATGGGTTTAACTTGTACACAAATTAGTTTCAAGACACAACAATCTGTTTCATGTATTTTAACATTTCATCAATACAAGATAGTCCAATGAATTGTGTCTTTGAACTTGATGGACATAAATTGTATTTAGGAAATATCAATGCTGCAAATGACCCTTCATATCTGAGAAAACATGATGTTGGTGCAGTATTGTCTGTCATAGACACTAGTGATATCAAATTAGAAAAGTCTGTTATTCATCTAGTAAATTATATTCATTATGATTTTAGTGGATTGCAGCTGAGGATTGTGAGAAAGTTCAATTAATCAGATATTTTGATTAAGCCTCTAATTTTATATAAGATAATCTTAGACACACTAATATATTAGTTCATTGTTATGCTGGTATATCAAGATCAAGTTCATTAATTATTGCCTATCTACTCAAATATTAGGGTTATTCATTAAAAGAAGCATTAAATAAATTGAAATGCTAGAGACCTTAAGTTGATCCAAATGATGGGTTTTTGGAACAATTAAAATAATATGAAGAGAAATTGAAATCAAGCAAGACACGTCCAAATTCTAGTCTAAATAAAAGTGAAAGCAAATATTTAAGTTTGAGTTCAAGTATTGAAAAATAGAATTCTGTTCCAAAAAGTAGATAAAGCATATCAAACTTCAATATTTATAGTAATCTTAATTCTTAAGTTACCAAAACTAATATCAGAAATCTTTAATTAACTACAATGACAATTCCAAAAACTAAATCAAGCTTTTTAGATAAAAGTTGTAGTCCTTCTAATATCAGCACATAAAATAACTAAGGAAAGACATTCTTTTCAAATTCTAAACTTGAAGATCCTTGGAAATAATACTAAAAAATAAAAAATTAGGAAACTGTATGGAATAAATCAATTTTAGGAATGAAAAATATTTATAGCAATCACAGTAGATAACATTCTTTGAACCAATGAAAATTGATTATTTTCGTAAATATAAGTTTACTAAATATAAATTAAAAATATTATTATTTTATCCTTAAACCTGTTGTCTAACTGGACATGAGTCAAAACATTATATTACCCTTTCAAAATATCTATATAAACATTAAGCTATAAAATTCAAATAATCTAGTCATGTCTTACTATATTAATGTTATTTGCAATTCAGCCTCCAAGTGGACAAAAGGTTCTTTATTAAATGTGCTAACAAACTTTGTTTTATAAATAAGGTTAAATAATTGTTTTTAATTATTCATTTCTGGGTAGGGCATTTATTAATTTATTAAATGATAATAGGGAATTAGTAGAAGGCTGATCATGAACTTTAGAAATAAACTAATTAGTTCATCTAAAAATATTTTAAAGTGCCTAATTATTTTTAGAGATGAATCTTTGGATAAATTTTAAGTAAAAAATCAAAAATTATACATTTAAAATCTTCTAAATAACACAAAAGAAAATAAAATAAATAATAATTACAGTCTATCTTTTTAATTATGTTCAAAATTTGTTAATCATATCAGATTTAAAAACTAGAGGTTGATATATTTTCATTTAAATTTGTTGCATATTTTAATTTCAACATTTTAATATAAATTCATTTTAAGCTTTTTCTATTTTTTCATCCAGATAATTAAATTAGTGAAAGAAATTAATTAGTTTATAATTTCGATAATAAATACAAAATCTCTATTTGTTAAATCAATCTCTCAAAAAATTAATTTACTGTTACTAATTTTCTTTATCCATATATATATTGTAATTAAAATTATTTTATTGGCGAAATTATGTTAATATTAAAATCTTTTTTTTTTGCTTAATTTATTAGAATTTATTCATATATATTTGTTAAGTATATATATATATATCAATTAAGATTATAAGAATTCAGTTTCTTATTCCTCAAATTTATATTTTCTTTGTTTTTATTTAATTGTATCTGCTTCTATTTTGAAGAGGAAATGGTTTTTTTTCTTTACAACCTAAGTATCCAAATAATTTAAATGCCTTGGTTTTATTAATAAGCATTAGCATTTACGACATTACTTTTTTTAACCACCCAAATTTATATATAAAATTGAGTTTTTCCTCTATTTTTAATAAAATTAGAGAATGTGAATTATATGAAATAATTGAACACTCTATTGTAATTCTAATATAGAAATGGATATTCATAATAAAAATTGTAGAATTTAAACTGATCTAAGGTTCTGATGTGGTATATAATTGAGTTGATAAAAATAATATTTCAATATTTTTAATAATATTGTTGCCTCATTCTGATTCATTATTGTCAGTCATGATGTTGAAATTTATGATCAAGGAAATATTTCCATAGTAATAATTCATCAGTTATTTCTTAAACATTTCTTTTTCTTATCTATCTTTTATTTTTAGTCATGCTTTAGTCTGTTGTTTTTCTAGACTACGAGGTTTAAGATAATTAAAGTGGACTATACTCCTCTTCGGCTGGACTATTGTCACCACTTAAAAACAGTTTTTTTATGTCTTAAGATGGAAATGTTTGCATTTTAAAATAATATTCCAATAGTAAATGTAGCAAATTAATATGAATAACTTAAATCAAGCTATTCATTTGAATAAAAATAATGAGAAATATAAACAAAATTATAAAAATGATTTTAGAATTTAAAAACCCAAAGAAATATTTTAATATTTTAATATAATAATTCATAAGTATTCTTTAGAAATTAATAAAATAAAATTTGATGTCTATCTATTCTTTAATCGTAATTATGATCACTACAAAACATTTTTGTGAGCCTATCAAGGAGATCTTGAGCTATAATTATTATAATATTTTGATAGTGAAATTAGTTTATTTAGGATTTATTCTTAGATAACATTTACATTTATCCTTGAATATGGTCAAATATGAATTGAATAATTGAAAAATGTATTATATATTTGTTACGGGCTTTGAATAAATACTGATCCTATATGGTTTTTGTTTTTGGATTAAATTTTATTTAATTTAACTATAAGCTATTCAATATTACTGAAGTATCTCAGGCATAATTACTTTTACAATTTGTTATTTAATATTATTTTATTAATATTTTCAAATTAACCTTTCCATGATGGAATAAATGTTCCTATTTTTACTATCAACAATATATTATATCAAGATAGATTAATAAGTCAACTTGGGTCTTGGGCAATAATATATTTATTTCAATAGAGAATATATTAATTTTACTAATTTTTAAATTTAATCTTAATATTATTATTAATGTTTTATTTCATCAGACAGGTGGTTTTATACCTGAAACAGATTATCTAACAGTTGAACCCGAAGTTTTCACAACTGATTTGGTTACTGTTGTTTATGATGTCACAATCTATATATACTAAATAAGTTAAAATACCTTCTATTTCTTTAATGCTTCTAATTCTATTTCTGCATTCATTAATTTCTCTTGAGTTTCATTATAATCATGATTAATTTCTTAAAACTTTCTCTTCCATACTTCTGCTTCATTATTGACTTCAGTAATTCTTTAAGTCACTGTTTCGCTTTGAGTTTGTTGAATCAATAATCTCAATCTTTCATTTTCTTCTTCTAATTCATAAACCTACATTATCTAAAGATTGTTAATACTCTTGTATTGTCCATTTCTTTCACAACTTCAACTGTCTTTTTCTTTTCCAATTCAGCAATTAATTTTTATAAATATAACACTTCATCTCTCCAAGGAGCTTCAATTTCTTCTCTTGATACTACTCCCAATCTTACAACTGCCTATTATTAAGGTGGACAGCAAGATTAAGCATTTTATCCGCACTAAATATTTGAAGCACAACCTCCAAGTTGTATTGATTATCCAGGATTGAATGATGTTTACATTTGATAATGTGTAGATAGCACTTTACTTTAGTATGAATTTTGTTTGCCTTTTTTATGCCAAAATTAATAAGTGTCTGGTCTTTCTGATTTCAAGTAGGTTGTGGTCTAGATTTAATAAAAGAAACATACATATTGTGTTTAAGGAAGTGTAACTTATTTTCTTTCCTAAACAGTGGATTCTTAACGAAATGTTGTGAAATTACTCATATCTTTAATATATAATTCTATAATTAATTATGGATAAAGTAGAATCAGATTGCGTACTCTGTGTTTAAGAAGCAGATATCATTGCATTAGGTCATTGTAATCATAAGACATTCTGTTATCAATGTATGATCAAAATGAGAGTCATAAGCAAAATAAAAATGTGTCCCATTTGCAAACAATACCTTGACAAGATAATTTTCACTGAAAATCTCAATGCTCAATTTACAGACTATCAATTAAATAAACTCATTCCAATTGCATATTCAGTATGAAATTAATTCATATCACTTCTTTAGAAGGAAGCAAAAGATGTCTTTTATACTGATTCTGAAGATATTAAAACAAAAATAGAAAGTCTCAATAACTTCAAATGCCCATTCCAAGAATGCCAAAATGACTAATAGATGAATAGTTATAATCAATTACGAAATCATCTCAAAGATTAACATCAACGATATTTTTGGTATCACTCAATTTTTTATTTTTTAGTGATGTTTGTATAGAATAAAAGACTTGTTTTCTTGTTGAATAATAAGTATATACAGAATATTAATACCGTCATCATTTATAACATGGAGATTATGATGAAGATTCTAACCTTATCTTTAAGCATCCTTTTTGCAAATATTGCAAGAAAAACTTTTATGATGAAGATAAATTTAAATAGCATCTTAATATAGCCCACATTAATTGTAATATGTGTGAAGATAGTAAATTTGTGTTTTACAAGGATCATGGGAGTTATGAAAAACATTTGAGACTCTCTCATTATTGTTGTGAAGAACCTGAATGCAAACAAATGTTAGTTGTATTCAAATCTTCAGGAGAATTAGACATACATAAAAATTAAGTTCACTGTCATGATCCAAGATTAAAAAAATTAAATTAACCCAATGTTTAATAATTTGCTGGATTTTATGATAATCCAAAATAAAAAAAATAACATAATGATAATGAAGGATTTGATTTCAGTGATCAATTTCCATCACTTAAATAAACTAATTTAAGAGCTGTTGTACATCGTGATTAACATAATGATGAAAAAATAGATTTTAGGGACTTTTTATATGTTGATTATAATGATGAAATTGATAAGTAATCTGATCATAGTGAAAAACTTCATTGCTAATAAAACATTTAATTAGAAGATTTACGTATTGTAAAACCAGCAAGCATCCCAAACATTAGTTTTGATTACTTTCTCAGAAAATGTTCATTCTTCTTTAAAAATCAAAAAGGAAAAGAAGAGTAAATTAGAAAAATGATTAGTATGTTTGAATAAGATAGATATAGTGCTGAAAATTTTGTTAGTGATTTTATTAGAATGTTTGAATTAAAAACAGGATTAAGATTGATAACCTTTTATATGGGTATGAGAGATGTTAAAGAAAATAGAGAAATATGGAAGATTCTTGATGATGCTTATTTTAAAGAATTATAGAAATTACCAAAAAGATGTGACTCAATTATTATGAATTGTTAGACTTATTCTGAATTGTTTCTAAAATTGTTAGATGAATTGAATAAAAATCTAGTTTAGAGAATTGAGAATGGAGAACTTAAAAATTATGTTGATACAAGTATGCCAAAAGAGAGAATCTTTTAATTTATTGAAGTGCTCAGACATGTTAGAACTTAAGAAATGGGTAAATTCAAATTTGCATTGAATTTTGGTTTGATGTCTTAAGTATTAGAACACATCAAATAACGTATATTACTAGATGATCTATCCAACATTTAATGTATTTTATTAATATATTTTTTAGAACATATATCAAAGATTAGCAATCATGATTTACTTCCCTTTTATTTGTATGTAAATTTAAGCTCAAAGATTTTGAAAGGGGAATAAATACATAAAGAAAAAAAGGATATTAATGAATGTGTTTATGTGGACTTTTTCTCGAAAAACGAGAACTTATTCAATCTAATTACAAAACCTGAAAAAAAAGTAGAAATACAGAAATAATAATTCTTGTAGAAGTAACCATAATAAGAAAATTGTTTAGATACATTTGATTTTCCAATTCTACGTAATTTTTGTCTTTATATTGATTAGCAAAAGCACAGAAAAAAGAACAGACTTTTGTTGATTAATTTTAAGTAAAGATTGTTGATCCTTAAAAATAATAATAATAAGAAAAGAAATAAAAATAAAATAATTAAGCAAAGAAAGGAAAGTGGCAGGATAGTGGGGCTGCAATATTTTAAAGTTAAGGTATAGAAGACGAATCATTTCCCGCTCTTATATCTCAACCAAGTATTTATCTAATAATAAATAGGTTAAATATAACAAAAACAAATACCTAGAGTGACCGGAACATTTTTTGAAGATGATAGTTTTGTTCCACTTACTACTTACTAACCTATTAGAAATATCGAAGGTTCAGAATGGGATACAAATCCTATTATACCAGTAATTAAATTTTGCTAATAAATTATAGAAAAAAAATTCATAGATGAAAGAAGTGGCAAAGATAAAGAAGAAAAATAAGACAATTGTATAAATTTCTGGTGGATTTAGTTGATTTAAAAAACTGTGTATTGGTTGATAATTTAATATCAATATTATTACTCATTTTGCTAAATTGATTTTTAATATTTCTGATACTTTTTAGATGAATTCTAATGTATTCAAATATTAATCTCTTGGGACACTAAAAGATAGAGATATTAATATACTTCATTGTATTATGAACACATATGGCTAAATCTTTAGTCATAAATCCTTTTTCCACTGATTCAATGATACTTGCTTCAAGAGTATTGCAAAATCTTTCTAACTCCTTATTATTGTCTAATTTGGCTCTATGTAATAATCCTCTTGTCCATGCATATATACTGGCAATAGAATTAGTTGAGGTTTCCTTTCCTTATTAATGTAATCTATAATGTCTTGTAACAGTTCCATGTGCAGCTTCTGCTTCAACACATCCATCTGGACTAACTAATACACTTGTCATCAAACCAAGAGATCCAAAACCTTATGCTAAAGTATCAGATTAGACATCTCCATCGTAATTCTTACATGCCCAAACAAATCCACCTTCACTCTTTATCATATATGCAACCATATCATCAATCAATCTATGTTCATACCAAATCTTTTTAGCTTCAAAATCAGCCTTATATTTAGCATCATATAAGTGTTAGAAGATATCTTTGAATCTACCATCATAAACTTTAAGAATAGTATTTTTGGTTGATAAATATAGAGGATATCCTAATTCAATTGCATGTTAGAAACAAGCATGAGCAAATGCTGTTATTGAATCATCTGTATTATACATAGCCATAGCAACACCTCCTGTACCTTAGAAATCAAACACTTCAACTCTTTAAGGTTCACTTCCATCCTTTGGTGTAAACAAAACTTCAAATTTTCCTTCCTTTTAAAAACGGAGATCTGTAGCCTTATATTGATCACCAAATGCATGACGACCAATAATAATTGGCTTAGTCCATCCTGGAACAAGTCTAGGAATATTCTTAATCAAAATAGGTTCTCTAAACACTGTTCCATTTAGGATGTTTCTAATAGTACCATTTGGAGATTTCCACATACATTTCAAATGAAATTCCTTAACTCTTGCTTCATCTGGAGTACTAAGATAATTAATATATTTTTCTAATACATTGTAGCACACTTGATTCCTACTTTACACTCTTGAATTGCCTTTGCACATTCAATAGTCACCTTGTCATCTGTCTTGTCTCTATTCTCCATACCCAAATCGTAGTATTTTATTGGAATATCCAAAAATGGTGTGATGAGATACTCTTTAATCCAAGCCCAAATAACCTTTTCATATTAAATTATAATACTCTAGTCATTTCATCTCCGTCCATCTCTACTATTGGGTTATCAACCTTGATTTTTGCGTCCATTACTAATAATTTTAATATTATGATGCGAAATATGATGAGACTCTATGAATGACGATTATAAAATTGTTTAATAAGATATTTTGTTTAATTATATATAAATAAATGAATTTTATATTAAAATACAATTGCTTTCGAATCAAAATTGATGATCTGAATCAAAACACTATTGCTATTATGATTTAATTTAATTATGAACAATTATGAAAAAGTTAATGGAAATGATAAAAGATAAATTTTTCTCATATAAATAATATGATTACCTTCTTTCGATTTAAATCAAGTATTGATACCATTATTTAGTTTCAACATAATTGATTAATATAAAAACAATTTATTCTTTATTTTAATAGAATAAATATAAAAAAAAGCGTTTCAGGAATTTAAATCTTGAATTTCAATTAAGAATTTAATATTAGAAATACTTTTTTTATAAATCTTAGTAATATTTTAGAATTAATTACATAATTTTAACGAATTATAAAAATAAGTTAATGTTAAATTCAAAATTTACTGTGAAAAGAGAACCATTAAAGGAAAGGTTTCTTTAAATAACAAACAAATTAAATAATCTTGATATTAAATAAGGGACAAGTAAGGCTCATCGAATTGATAAGCTAAATGAGAGAAGCTATAAAGTAGATGAGAGAATCAGAACAATCAAAGAAAATTACAATAAATAAGTTTTATAATTAAAAGAATAAGTCTAAGAGCTCTCTGATTAAATTGATTAGGAAAGATAAGAATTCAAATTATAGCATAATTAGTATTCTCAAAAATTATCTAATTTGGAAAAGTCTTAATTTAAACAATTATAAATTGAATAGAGTGAAAGGACAGATGGAATAAATTAATTATAATCCTACATAAATGAAAAGGTATTTAATTTGGAATATTTAGATAACTTTCATTAAATCAGATTTAACAATTGAATCAAAATTAAGAGAAGAATAAATTGATGAACTCTAAAGAGGATTAGAGAATCAATTACCTAAGATTAATTAATAAATCAAAAGTGAAACTGAAGATAGAGAATTATTTGATAAGCAAATTTTGAAAAAAAGTAGTGTTGAAATGAATAAATTGAATAATTAGTTAAATGATATTACAAGATAAACTTTAGAATAAGAAAATGAAATAATTGGAATGTTACAAGATTTAATTATAAGAACTAAAGGTGACCTAAAATAATTGTCTGAAGAAAGATAAGAGAAAGAAGAAGAAATAGTTAATTTAATTGAAAAAACTTGTGATAGAATGGTTTAAGCATCATTGATTTGATTATTAAATTTAATTTAAGAATTTCATTAAATATCATCTATTCATTTTATGAATTTTTCAATTTAATAGATTCTTCGAATGTCTCATTTTTATTTAATTTATATATTACATCATAAAAAAGGAACATTTTAGTTCTTAAATATAATTAGCTTGAAAAATTTATTATTATGTTATTGATAATTAATTGATATGTGTATAAATTTAAATAAAAGAATAATTACAACAATAGGAAGTTATGTCAAAGAAAACAATATTTCTCTTTAAATATAATCCTTTATGAAAGGTTATTTCAATATTAATAATGGAAAATAATAGACCATATTGAACTTTTAGCTATTATCTTACTTTAATTAATTTAGCTTCTATTAAGAAAGAGAGATACTATTGATTAATAAATTATGAAATTTGATTTTAAGTAAATCCCAGAATCATCGGAATAATATATTTGTTCAAAATGGGAATTAATTTTCTTCAAGTAAATGAAATAAATTATCATCTTCATTATATCCAATTTTAACTATTAAATCGTGGAAAACCTTTTTCAACACTTAAATTTAATATTAATCAACAACAATTTCTTAGTTATGACCATGCTTAACTAAGTGGAGAATAATATACAATGCATACAATCCACTATAATCATAATTTAAGCTGTAACCAAAATTATTAGTATCATTCACAACTCCAAATAAAAAACTATACCTACCCAATTCTTCTCTTGGTTTTTTTAATTTGATCTCAAACTCATATTATAAAAATGAAATCACATTTTTCATATAAGGATTCTTCTCTGGGTTAATATATTGTGGATCTTTGATCCTTAAAGAAAGTGAGGATAGTAAATAACAATAACATGTCTTCCTTTTAAGATTGACAAAAACTACTGAATATTCAGTAGGATATTCAACTATAGGTACAACCAACCAATCAAAAATATCGAATATTGTATCATCTTACCCTGTATATTCAAAAGTGAATTAATTAGCCTCAAAATAATTAATTCTAAAAGTCGAATGGATTAAATTAAAGCATAATGTTTAATAAAATTAAGTAGGAAACAATTTAATTCTAGTATTATAATGACGAAGAACATTATTATTTTTTAGTTGATGCTTAGATTTTTCCTCATAAAATTTTAGTAAAAAATTAAAGATCAAATTATTCACTTTTCCATCTTTATAAAATTGCTACATCATAGGAACTTCTATTTTCATTCCATATCTTTTAGCAGCTATATTACTTTTTTGAAAAAATTCTGAAGTGTTTCTTCTTATGGTTGGTAAAATAGCTGATTGATTTTTTAAAGAACTTTCATCTTTTAATTTTGGAAATTCATAATCAACATTTGGAGTACTTATATCTATTTATTCCATTTATTTTAATAAGTAATCTTACCTTTTTAAAAGAGTATTTTAAAGAGATTCTTCATTCTCTTCTCCTTATATCATATCATTAATCATTCTTAGAATGGATTAATCATCATGTAATATAGTACTATAGTTTTATAAATTAGAGTTATATATAACACTTTAATTAATAGTACTTTTATTTTATACAGTGTCCAAAACTTAATCAATTGTCATCTTTTTTCGTTATTCTAAAAATTTCTTTATTTTTCCATTTATTCTAAAAACTTCTTGTAACTTTTACATTTCTACCTCTTTATTATCATCATCATTAAGTAATTCATGATAATACTCTGTTAATTCTTCTTAAATCTTAACTAATCTATCTTAATTGTCTATATATGGTTATGGATTATCAATTGACTTTTTCTTTTTATTGAATAAATCTGAAAATTCATCTTCATCATATTCTTCACTTCTCTACGTTTCAATAATTGGTTCTTATTTATGAAGAGCAGAACTATTTTTTGTTGTACCTACTTTAGTTCCAGATTACAAAACAGTCTTTTTTACGGTGAAAGTTCTAGAAGTTGGTTTAGCCAATTAAATTGATGTCTCACTCGTTTAGGATCTTGGTGATTGATCAAATTATTGTTTGCTTTTGCTAAATATAGAAGATTTTTTTGATATTGGTTCTTATTACTCGGACTTTTAATCAGAAGCAACCGATTTTGATGGAGAATTCATTGGTGATTATTAAGTAGCAGTTTATTATCTATTTCTAAATGAACTTACAAATGTTTTTTTTTATTAAGGAGTTTATTCTTCAATATTTTTATTAGATTTCTATTGAGGTGTATCATTATTAGTATTTGTGTTATTTTTAAATCTACCAAATCTGCTACCCCCAGCTTAAGATGGAGTATTTTAAACTTCATTTTATTGAGTTTATGCTTGAGGAGTTTATGCTATTTGTGGAATAGTTATCTTCCTTTTAGAGGATGATTAAATTGATTTTTAACTTGAAACAACAGTTTATTACATCTTAATTAAAGCCCAAATCAATTTGGATCTCAACTACCGTTTTTCTGAAAAACCAAATTTAATTTTATCAATAACAATCCCTTAGGTATATTGCCAAAGCCAATTGATAATATATTCAGTGCCATCTGTACTATCTGTATAACTTTGGAATATAAAATTTGGTGTTGGATTACTGTATGTGACTAAAGTTGATATTAATTTATCAAAAGAATCTTTCAATTCGTCTTTAGTCACGTTTTTATTTTGTAGATCAACAATATCTAATGTCTTTTATATCATATGATAGATTGCAAAAACCCATCTAGTATTTTTGATATACTAAAAAATAATCAATCTTTGATTTTCAGTACCTTATCTTCTCCTAGGTTTAAAGATTACCTCGAATTCTTCACAAATTTCATCACCATTGGCAACTACAAAAAAAGGAATTAGAGGTGTTTTACTCTGCAAATCAAAATAATACATATATGACAACCAAAAGGCTATCATATGAGGTTTTGATTTTCCAGATTTTTATAATAATTCAAAATCAGCTGATTAAACTTCAATTCCTGTCCAATATCCAGTTAGAAATGGTTCTAAATTTGCCATCTAATATTATTTAATTTCATTTTCATTCCATTATGTTAAAGGTGGCAATGCAGGATAATCAACATGTTATGATTTTTCACCTCTAAAAAATAACCATAACAATTGATTTTTCAATTTTACCTTATCATTAGGTTACAATTTTACAAATGCTTACCCTTTAACTATTGTTTAATATAGATAATTTATAATATACATCCCTCCATCAGTTGCTTTATCTTCCTAAAATATATAATTCACTGTCTTGAATGACACTTTAGCCAACCCTGTTTTTTTTAGTAACTGCTCATATGATTTTTTTAAATCATCCTTTGTCTTATTTTTCTATAGATCCACAATATCTAAAATAGTTGTTTTTAAATTATAAATTCCAGTCACCCATCTGTCATTCCAATAAAATATTAGAATGTAACTAATTGGATCTCCCTTTTGCTGATTTTTTCTTAATAAAGGGTTCAATTATTCTACAAGATCTAACATTTATCTTTAATAAGCTAAGTAATATTAATGAACTGTTTTGGAACGCTTTTAAAGGTAATTGATAAAGTAGATCATACTTTTAAAATTCATTTTTCCATCATTGTTCAATTTCAACACATCATCATAAGTAATGTGAACACCCAACACTAAATCATCAATGAACATAATTTCATCTGGTGATGTAGTTAATTATTGGGCTGAATCTGAAAAATTTTCATATAAATCATTGTATTCCTCATCTTCAAATTCACTTAAAGAAATATTCATTTAAAATTATAAAAATCATAATCTAATTGCTACTCTTATCCAAAATTCACATTAAACAATATAAAGATATCTAAAATTGAAACAAATACAAGCCTTAGGATTATAAGATATATAGGATGGTTATCAACTACATACTCAATTGCCAATTAAAATTACACTAAAAAAATATATATAGATCAGGCTTAAATACTTTATTCATTCTAATTCATAATGAGCTGAGTAAATATTCATCATTATGATAAATTATAGAAATTTTCATTTTTACTATTACAATTATAATTTAAATAATTATGGGTTTTGAAGACATTCTGAAAAATTCTCAGCCTGTATGAATTAAAAAAAATCTCCTTTCAATTTATTGCTTTAAAGGTAAATGAGCTTTATTTTTGTGATCCTATTTATTTGTGATAAATTGAATCACTAAATTTTATTGATGATACAGAGGTTCAAAGAAACATTAATATAAAGGTACTTATGAATTTGTATGTAATATTATATATTACAATTAGAGTAATAAAAATAATATGATTGTAAGAATAATTACATGTTTATATCACTGAAATTAATTAAGATTATTAATAATTATGGGCTTGCTTAATAATTGCATATATAAATGTGAGTATTTTTAGATTTTGTTTATTTATTAAAAATATTGTAATGATATCTGAGTTTGATTTTAACTATTATCCACTCCAATTATACGATTTGCAAATGCCTTTACCCTCACAATTGTAATTCGAAAATTTTAATGAGAATGAATATTCAGCAAGAAAGTTAAGGGTTAGCTCCCAATGTTTAATTTTAAAAAAGTATGTGATATTGTTATAAACTTCTAGAAAAATAAGGCGTAAGTAAAAAAGACCTTCACTCTTAAAAATTGATGAAACAGCTAGAGATGTGAAAATTTACAGTTTAGGTCCAAGCTAAACTAACTTAGAGTGTACAAATGATGACTAAAAATAAATTAACGACTGAGAACCATTACTAAAACTGAAACATCAATGATCTTGATTAATTTATATATTATGTTATACTTCATAGATTGAGATCACTTAAATAAGATTTGATAATAAAATATTACAAAATGAACCTAATATATAAATATTATTACACAAAAATGAATTAATAAAACATTATCGAATTCTTCCCACACTTATTGGAATAGTTTGAATCCATCCTTTTAGATTTGTATAGAAATGAAACCTTACAAAAGTAGCATAGCATCATTCAATAAATAAAAACAAAATTTCCATTACCAGAATAAATGCCATAATTTATCTATCCAAATACTGAATAAATATCAGAGTTCTTTCTTCAAAACTATTAACCAATCATTTTAGATTTGGCATCCCTCTATTAGAAGCCTAATGTGAAAATAAAGTTATACAAAAATGCTGTATATTTTGGAGAAATATATTAAGAAATGAGATAAGGACAAGGAGTTCTTATAAAAGAAAACAATCAAATTTATGAAGGGTATTTTGCAAATGATAAAAAAGATGGAATTGGCTTTGAAATATTAAAAGGAGATACATTTTATCATGGGCATTATGTTTAGGGATTTCCTCATGGAGAAGGTGTTTATAAATCTATATCTCATTCATATTTTGGTTAATGGCAACATGGAAAAAAAGTAACTAATTTCAAAATATAATAAGAGTGGAATTGGATGGTGTGTTGGAAATAAGAATGATTATTTTTTAGGGAGTTGGGAGAATGGAAAGTTTTATGGATTTGGCTTACACATTTATGATTCAATGTATGAATTATATCTAAAATTAAATAGTTATTTTGGTGAAGTAATTAATGATTTAAAATATGGTTAAGGAGAAGAATACTTTCCTGAAGGTGATATTTATAAAGGATAATTTAAGAATGGACTACCGAATGGTAAGGGTAAATATATTTGGAAGAATGGAAATTCATATTAGGGTGATTTTCAAAATGGTTTGAGATGGGGAGAAGGATTTTGGGAATAAAAAACTGAAAAAGGCATTTAATTCTATAAAGGTTAATATATTAATGATAAGAAAAATGGTCATGGTCATTTTCATTATTCAAATGGCACTGAGTATATAGGTGAATTTAATGATGATCAAAGAAATGGATTTGGAGAAATTCTTTGGCCAGAAAAGGCAACTTATAAAGGGTATTGGAAATAAGGTCTAATGGAAGGGGAAGGAATTTATTCTTATGATAATAATAAGTTACAAGGTATTTGGAAATAAAATTAATTAATTTCATAAGAGAAAGTTCGAGTCTCTCTAAATCAATTTCCCTTATTAAATTAATTAAAAGATATTATAGAAGATGAAGAAATTTAATCTCAAATTGCCGAAGAACCTGATCATGAAAAAATTGGTGATATTTTCAAGAAGATCACTCTTTAAAGCAAGACGAGCTTAAGCATCTCTGATACTGCAAAACTACCTTAACTTACATCAATCTAAAAATAATAAGATATACTTATTTATGGACAGACCAGTTCATTTCCAACATAAAGAACTAACTAAACTTCCTCTATTGGTATCTAAACTGAAACTAATTCAAACAAAAAAAAATTAATTACTGAATTACCATATATAGAGACAAAGAGAAAACATGCTTTATCAAGCTATAGAATTGATAGTAAAACTAAGATTACTAAAAAGAATTTAAGTGAAAGTGTCACAAATACTAATTCTCCTAATACTAGAGAAAGTGAATTTAAAAATAATATTATTCATTAATCTTAAGAAAAGAAATCACGTAAAGTTAAATAAAGATTATCTTTACTTACAAAAGTTGAAGAAAAAGTTTTAAAAATAAGACTTGAGAAATAAAAACTGAGCCCTTATAAGTTTGAAAAACTGTGGAGTAAAAAAGTATATAATGATCCCTTATTATATTAGGTTGTTAATTAAGCTAGATCTTTGATTTATCCACCACTTTGGGTTCCTCCTTCTTTGCATCCATAAATATGTAGAAAGTTTTGAGAACAAAATTTGATATTTTTTTGTAAATAATTTTCCTAATATAATTTAAAACAATAATAATTAATTCATTAATTTGGATCATTGATGTTGAGTTGATGATGATCTGAATTATTAATCTAATAATAGATTAATATTATTTACTGTTACTATGTAAGAGTTGATTGTTATATTATTGCATTTAAAAATTGTCACCATTCCCATTATAAATTGGAATAGATGCATGATCTTTGAGTAACAAACTTTCATTATGATGATTTTTAGGCCACAAAATACCATCACCAACTGGTCGTCCTCCTTCCATTTAAATTGGTAAAAACCATGACAATTTACTCATTCCAAATACTTGTACCCAATTGTAATATGGTTTTAAATCATATTAATTAAAATCATCATTTTGTTATCCTGTCTCTTCATTTCTTTTCTTTTCTAAGTTTTCTATTGTTGTTCTATTACTTAATACCAATTATAAATGGAATTTAAAAAACATTGTTATTAAACATGATGCTAAACAACTAATTCCAAAGGCACATAATAATAAAAGTCCATCAATAAAATGCAAATCTCCTTCTGAATTAAAGTAAAGCATAATATTTTCAAATTCCACATATATACCATAACCTAATCCAATTACAGCACAATATGAATCAAGAATAACATAAAATAACATTTGCATAAAAAACTTTCTATTTTAGAATCCAACACAATTATTTATCCAAGGACAATGGTGATCCATATTTAATACACATCGATTACATGCTGAACAATGCTAATTATTTTTTATCAAAGTATAATACATGGCATCTTTCAGGTTTGAAAATATGACAAATTAAACAAAATTTTCTTTTTTTTTATTCAGGGTCATTCAAGAAAAATCCCCAATTTTAAGGAACTCTACCAGGATCTGTAAACATGGTTTTAAATAAGCTCCAACCCAATAAAATTGTTAAAATTGTAAATAGCAGCAAATAAGGAATTCTATAATTCGAACCTATTTTGAAAAATTAAATTGTTACTTACTTCCAATCAAATCAATCCAAACTACTTTAACATTAACTATGTATACGAACACTATTGAAAAACAAATGAAGTAAATGAAAAATTTATTAAGGTACTTCTTAATCATTCTTTGGTATAAATAATAATATAAATTCAAATTGTATTAATTTCATATAAGAATTTTTTATATATATTTCACTCTTTTATTTGCTTTAGATTCAATATGTCCATCTTGATTTTAAATTGTTTCAAAAAATACTTTATTTATATATATAATTAGTTATATTTCTTTGTCATATAATAATAAAATCTCATAAATGAATTATAAAGTTGAATCAGCTGATGAATACTTAAGAAGAAATAGAATAATGGAATTATTTGAAGATCTTTGCACTAAAGCCAGCTACATTTAACCTGAGAATTTGGAAGAGTTTTTTGTTGAAGACTTGAAGATTAAATAAAAATAAGGGTATCAATAAAAGTATAACGATTGATTAGATTCATCACTCCAATTTTTACAAAGGCAGAAGTTTAAAATATTTTTGAATTATTTGATTTAAAACGTGATGGATATATAACATAAGAGAATTGCAGAAAAGCATTATTAACAATTGCATCATCCCAAAAATAATAAGAAATTATTGAAGCCACTCAAGTACAAAATATTGCTATTTTCTTTAGGTAATCGATGAAAAAGTAGATATCAATAGATTTTAAAGATTGGTTGAATAATTTTTAGGATGAATACTCTAACACATAATTTAATTATGATAATATAAATCTATAAAAATAGAAAATTATATAAATAATAATCTAAATATATATTACTTACCTTTAAGTTATTAACAATGCTAAGGTTGAATTTCATTCTACTTCAAATCAAATTTCAAGCCCAGATGGCAATGGAACTTTAGAACCAAATATATTCAATTATGTCTACTTTGTTAACTTGAAAATGAAAATTAGTATAAATATTAGTAGAATCAGAAAATAAGAAATTATAACAAAAAGAAAAAAGAATTATGTACTGATAAAAAATATCCAATTAAATTCTAAATAGATGACCATGCTCTTCACTAATGCGTCAAACTGAAATAATGAAGGTTCTTAAACTTTTCATGAAAGAAAATTCAATCTTTTGGGAATTGATTATGAAGCCGCACATCCATTTACCATGCTTCCAAACTTCTATATATATAGTTATCAAAAATTATAATGCAACCTTGAAAATATAAGCTTATTATAGAACAAAATAATATCAGAGATGTCAAAGAAGGACTATATTAATATGTTTGATAAGATATCCCTTCAACTTATAAGATCTTGATGTTGTCCAACTTTAATATAAAAAAGTAACTTATATCATAACAAGTAGAAAAATAATGGAGTAATAATTTTTAAATGAACAGGAATTGTTTATTCACTTATCAATTACTAAAACTAATATTGAATGCTCTTTTCATATCTTGAGTTACTTACCTAAAATTTCATTTAAAAAAAAATAATGCAATTACGTAAAATAGTAAATCTAACTTTCAAAATTATTATTATAATTTAGAATCTGATCATTTAATGTTCGAATGCATCAACTCTAACAAGAGAATACTAATAAGATAAAATTACATAACTAATCGGACTATTTAATTTTTATATCCTTCTAAAGATTAATTTTAATAAATAGAAGGAAGAAAAGACATCAGAATAATCTTAGAAGAAAGTGAAAAAAAATAAAAAGAAAGAAATAAATACAAAGTTTACAAATGAAAAACTCATTCAGAATTTAGTTTCCATTTAAATCTAATCCAATGTTATAGATGAACCAGCTATGTAATGCATATATAGGATTTTATGTGATAAAATCAAGGTGACTTAATTCCATAAAAATACTAGTACTATATTATAAATTAAAAAATGATCTCTTCAAATTATTACAAATTTAAGCAGCATTTTTAAAAGATTCTTTTTTCTAACTAAATTTTGTGCTCATTTGTATTTTGGTTATAAATAAAACTAATAATTAATTTAAATAGTAAATGTAGTTTCCTAATCCCAAAAAGTAAAAATTTTAGTAAATACAGAAATAAGAGTTAAATTTTCAGCTGCTTGATGAAAATAAAGTGTTTATGACAGGAACATTTACTGCTTTCACTGATGATGTGAAATAGCACATAAAAGTAATCCACTTCATTATGAGCATAGTAAAACAATGGATGTTTTTAAAATTTGGATGGAGAGAAAGGTTGGATAATACCAATAGGTAATTATTAAAGTTTAATAACAAAGGTAAAATCAATGAATATTATTAGTTAAAATCAGATTAATCAGAAGTTGTGATAAAATAATTGCCGCAATTATTGTAAAAACTATAAAATCTAAATATGAAAGAAATAAAGTATTTTGATGATGGTTCATTGGTTACTTTAAAGTCTGATAATCAGATACGTTACGAATAACTTGATAAAACACTAGATGAAACATTATATTAATATCAAAGAGATTGCATTAAATAAGGATTAAAATTTAATGGTAGAATTTTGATAGCAGATGATATGGGTGTTGGTAAGACAGTTTAATCTTTGGCCCTTGCAAGTATGTATAAATAGAATTGGCCTCTATTAATAATGTGCCCCTCACCGTTGAGATTGAATTGGTAGGATGAAATCATGCATTGGTTAAAAATCCATAAAACTGAGATTCAATTAATAAATTGTGGTCGAGAAGGTATAAGAATGAATGCAAAAATAGTAGTAGTTTCATATGATATTTGTGCTAAAATAAAAGATGTAAAAATTGAAGTAAAATTTAGAATTTAATGAGCAGAAAATTTTAAATTTGTATAGCCGATGAATGTCATTATTTAAAGAGTCCTTCAGCAATACGAAGTCAAGTATGTGTTCCAATTCTGAGATAATGTATGTAGACAATTTTATTAACTGGTACCCCTGCATTATCAAAACCAAAAGACTTATTCAATCTATTAAATATCATTAGACCTGATATTTTTGGTAATTTCAAAGAATTTGGATATCGATATTGTGATCCAAAATTGAGTAGATTTACAAAAGGAATAGATTTTGATGGAGCATCAAATTTAAAAGAATTACACTTTTTATTGAGAAACTATATCATGATAAGAAGATTAAAGAAAGATGTTTTAAGTTAGTTACCTGAGAAAAGAAGGGTGAAAGTAAGAATTCCAGGAGAAACAAGTCAAGTTAAATAAATAGGAGCACTATTAAACTAATTGGGGAATATAGATATTCAATAACTTATTAATAAAGATACATTATTTTAGGAATCAAAGGATTAAAGTGAATAATTGCTTACGATTAATTCAATTTTATAAAAGTGTTATATGCTAACAGGCTAAGCAAAAATAAAAGCAATAAAGGATTATATAAATACATTGTTTGAGAATGAAATTAAATTTTTATTTTTTGCACATCATTAAGATGTATTAGATGCTGTTTAAGAATATTGTATTCAGAATGAAATTTAATATATGAGAATTGATGGTAGTGTTGGAGTTGAATAGAGGCATTTGAATGTACAAATGTTTTAAAATAATGACGAAATTAGAATTGCTATTTTAAGTGTTACATCGGCAAATTATGGAATTACATTGACAGCTGCCTCAACTATAGTGTTTGGGGAAATGCATTGGACTCCTGCTATCATGATGTAAGCAGAAGATAGGGCACATAGAATTGGTTAAGTTTAATGTGTTGATTGTCATTATCTAATTGGAGATGGAACATTAGACGATCATATTTTCAATAAAATTGAAAATAAAATGAATACTGTCTCAAATTTTATTGATGGATAAAAATAAAACTTAGGAGCTTTAGAATTTTCGGCAGAGGAAGTTTTGATTAAAGGAACATCAAAACCTACCTTGATTTAGGATAAAGGAGAAACTATTTTATAGGGGGGCAATGTACAAGCCTCCATTTAGTCTTTAACAGAAGATGATATAGAGGAAATCTATCAACTGTTAGAATCTAGATCAAAAGAAAAATAAGATAACTAAGATTTAGAATAAGGTGAATCCTAACTAAGCTTTAATAATAAAAAAAAATAGGTTGAACTCTCTAGTTAAGTGAAAAATTAATGTTCAACACTTAAACAATAATTATTGGATAAATATTTGAGTAGCAATAAAGTTAAGAAAGAAGTCATTGAAGATAATAAGGAATTTAACAAAATTTAGAAAGTTTTAGAAGAAAATAAATAATTAACTTATGGAAAACTTCCTCAAAAATTGAGTTATGAGTATTTATAAAGTAGATTAAATGGGGATAGTAAATCAACTGAATCAGGATAAAAGAAAATACTGCTCAAACTCACTAAGTAACAATTCAGTCCTAACAGTCAAGAAGATGCTATTGATTAAAAAGTTAACTGATATATTATTATTAATTATTTTTTGTTTTATAATTAATTTGGTTACATAATCAACTGTAGGATTTATCATCCTTTTATCAACAATATAAGAGAATTTATTGCTGCAAAAGATCCAACAATAATTCCAATTATCATCAAACAACAATATGTTGTCCTTTATCTTACTGGTTAATTATCATAAAAGTTCTTCTTGTAGATTATCAATGGGAAATAGAATTGCAGAGCACTTCCAGAAAATCCACCTACTAAAGATAAAAATACAGCAAATTATGGAATAAACATAGCTATCAGACTTAAGAGTACCACTTAAATCATTCTTATTATTATTCGTTTTCTGTTTGCTGAATCTTAACTTTTATGTATCTTAAAATATTAATTTGAATCTTACATACGATTTTACTCTTTCGTTTCCTTCCAAAATTTAAAATGCTGGCAACAATTGAACTGGAAATGAGAGTAATAATCCAATTGCATAGCTTATTTAGACAACAGCCATAAAAGGATTATCTTATAAATTAAACAATACAATTTAATTTATATCAGTTCCATATCCAAATCCACACACCAAAGAAAATATAATAAATATGAACACAACAACAATTGTAGTTAATTACAATAATCTTTAAAATTTCTCCTTTTTTTACATCGAAGATTGAATGTTTAGTAATACTCCAACAGCCTCAAATGAATATATAGAGACACCAATCATTGTTGATAATCCTGAAAAGTCAATTAAATTGTATTTTTCAGGATAACTCTCATTAATAATTGCTTATATAGCTGAGACCATTATCATTACTAATGGGAAAACAATAAGCCCATTTGCAATTGCACTAACTTTTGTAAACACAGCCATATTTTATATTAGTGTCATAGGGAGTAAAATTAAAAGGGCTATTAATAAGTAAGATAATTAATGCTGAAATGATGATGTGTCACTTCCATAGAAGGCAATTTCAAAAAATTCCATAAAAAAAATAACATAGCTTATGCAACATCCCCATTACATACTTCCAACGATTAATTTACTAAACGACCTGTATCTTGCACCCAATGTAATTTCAATAAATCTTGAATAATCCATTAATTGATTAGGTTGCCTATATTTATCAGCCATCATGATGAAATTCACTTATTAATAATTTATGAGCAAACTTAGAAGCACAAAAACTATAGTAGATAGTACATAACCTCCTTTAGCAAAACTAAAAGGTAATGCAAGTATTCCTGAACCTACAAAGGTTTTAAAAAGAGTTAAAGTTGCCCCTTTATAGGATGATTGCTTCTTTGGGGCCACTTTTTATTATTGAATTTAATCAAGAGTTATTGGTTTATATTCCAAATTGATTTCAATTTATGGAGCAGGTCCTAATTATTTCTCATCAAGGATATTATTAGATCCGAATTCATTGGATCCTATATTTTAAGACTAAATCCCTCCATTATATTATTTTTCGTCAAGCATAGGATTATTTAAATAATTATTTTTTAAAGAGATTATTAATTTATTTAATCTTAATTCAAGATAATAAGTCATTAAAGATATATAAATATTCTATTAATTTAAACCATAAGTTAATTTTAACAACACTCAATTTTAACTGATAAGACAGTGCAGATATTATTCAAATCTTAATGGAGATTGTCTCTCATTTATAGATTATTTTTCAATCTTCCCATCTATAATATAAATAATTCTGTGAGCGTTGCATTCAAGATCAGGATTATGAGTGACCATAACCATAGTACAGGGTAGGATCAGATTCATAATATCCAAAATTGTTGAGTTTCAATAATCTATCCATAACTTCTACAGTTGATTTTGAATCTAATCTCCTGTAGGTTCATCCAATAATAAAATCTAAGGGGAATTGGCCAAAGATCTAGTTATAGTCACTCTCTAAATGATCCATTCTGTTCTACAAGCCAACACTTTTTAGCAATTCTCTGACTCTCTTTTTATTTCCTTCTCTAACTTTAATATATTATTATATTGCTAATTTGATCAAACTACTTACTCATGGGCAACTCTACATTTTTATAATTGTTGTTGTGGCTATTAAATTAAATGTTTAGAACACAAACCCAATATTTGTCAATCTGAGTTCACTCAAATATATATCTTTTTGATAACTTATTGCTTCCCTTCCGAATAATCCTATTATATTATTTGTAAGTAACTTATTGTGCCACTAGTAGGCGTGTCTATTGTTCCTACTTAATTTAAGAATGTAGTTTTTCCACTACCAGAGGGACCTCTTATTAGGACAAATTCTCCTCTTTTAATAGGATAAAATTCATAGTGTTGATTTCAATTAAAATTCTTAATAGCGTAAATCTTCTCATCTTTCCCAATAAGTTAAACTCTTTAAAATTAAAGATTATGATACTTTTTGATACATCTTCGCATTCAATTCCATTCTCATCATATGGCCCAAATACTTTTGGAGGCAAATTGTAAATGTCTTAAGCCTATCCCAACCTTGATTCTTTCTGGAGATCCATTAAATATTATTAAATGAATTTAAGGATGTAAATATTTATTTTTAATATTTAGTTATCTTCAAATTCTTAAATTAAACAGAATGAAGAATTTCAAAATTAAGAGAAACATAATATACAATTTTACAAGGTAGAGAGGATTTTGATTGAATAACAATATATTTTTTGTATTTAAACAAATGGAATTTGATAAAATATACTCCTATCTTCAAATCGACTTAATAATTAGCTAAAATCTGATATCTAAGGTTTAATTTAATGAAGCCAGTTGCTACAATTATCAACACATTTGCATTTGTAATAAAATTGATATAATAGATAAATAATATATTTGAGTTTTGGTGAATGAATTATTAATTAATTAATTTATGGATAAGCATAATTTACAGGACAATGTGGAGTATGAAACTTCAGAAGAGATAACAATTTATCCAACTTTCGAATCTATGTAATTAAGAGAAGAACTTCTAAGAGGTAGATTTTATAGTTTATGAAGGAATCTATGCCTTTGGTTTTAATAAACCTTCAGCTGTATAACAAAGAGCAATTGTACCTATTTAATAGGGAAGAGATGTTATTGTATAAAGTTAGAGTGGTACTGGCAAAACAGCAGTGTTTAGTTTATCAGCATTATCTGTTGTGGATTTATCTATTAGGTAGAAGATTTTTTATTATTCTTCTTAGGGAACCCTAAGTATTGATTTTATCAAATACAAGGGAATTGGCAGAGTAAAGTGCAAAGGTTGCCTAAGCTTTAGGAGATTTTCTTAATGTTTCAAGTAAAAAAAAAAAAATTTAAACTTCATAGTTCATGCTTGTATTGGGGGACATTCAATTTAAGATGATATCAGCAAATTGTAACATGGAGTTTAAATAGTATCAGGTACTCCTGGTAGAGTGTTTGATATGATTTAGAGAAAAGAATTACGCGTTCGTCATTTAAAAATGCTAATTCTTGATGAGGCTGATGAAATGTTGATTAAAGAATTCAAATCATAAGTTTATGATATCTATAGATATTTACCACCTACAACTTAGAATGTAGTAGTGTCAGCAACCTTGCCTCAAGAAATACTTGATATGACTGACAAATTCATGAACAATCCACTTAAGATATTAGTAAAAAGAGATGAATTGACATTAGAAGGAATTAAGCAATTTTTTATTCAAGTTGATAAAGAGGAATGGAAGTTCGACACTTTATGTGATTTATATGATACTCTAACTATCACTTAAGCAGTTATCTTCTGCTCCACTAAGTAAAAGTGTGAGTGGTTGGCTAATAAGATGAGGGAAAATGAATTCACTGTAGTTTAGATGCATGGAAATATGACTTAAAAGGAAAGAGATAAAATAATGGCTGAGTTTAGATAAGGAAATAAGAGAGTCTTAATTGCTACTGATGTTTGGGGAAGAGGTAATATTATTAAAAATAACAAAAAGGTCTTGATGTTCAATAAGTCTCCTTGGTTATCAATTACGATTTACCAACTTCAAGAGAATTGTATATCCACAGAATAGGAAGATCAGGTAGATTTGGAAGAAAGGGTGTTGCCATTAATTTTGTGAAATAAGAGGATGTTAGAATTCTAAGAGATATTGAATAATATTATTCAACTTAAATTGATGAGATGCCTATGAATGTTACAGATTTGTTATGAAATAAAAAATTAATTAAATATTAATATCAATTCTCAATCAGCACTTTTTAAGAATCAAACTATTTAATCATTCTTTTTATTTATACAACATTTATAGTATAAGAAGAAAAATCAAAAATTTTTCAAGTCTTATTGTTATTTATCATTTAAATCTAAATAAACGATTTTAGTAAAGGCCTGACGAGCGATATGATAGCAGCCTACCTATCAGCGTATGGTATATCTATCCTTACCAAAAATCGTTCTTAACTGCCATCTTAATTAGTGAGGATGATGGAAAAGAAATGAAGACTTGGCAAGCATAAAACTTGCTAAATTGGAAAGTATGATTCTTAGATCAACAGACAAACATGCAGCCATGAAGTTCTTATTGGAAATGGGGTGCCTATGAGCTACTTTTCACATGAAATTAGAGCATGACCTTAGATTGCCTAAATTTGTTCCTCACCGTCTAGTACCTTTGCCATAGACCTGGAAGTATCTAAATTTTAGACTTCTTGTCTAAATGTTGACTTTGGTATATTAGGGACACATTGTTTGGCTCAATGATGAAGGTGTTTGGAAATATGGAAAAAGAAAAAAAATTCTTAATTTGAGAGGCTGGCTGAGTCAGAGAAGGTATAAGATTAGTTTCATTAAAATGTATCCCCTGACATCAAACCAATTTTCATAAATCTTAGAGATAAGAAAAGGTGTGTTTTTAATGAGATATTAATCCCACAAAATAAATTTTAATTATATTTTTCATATTGTTTCTTAAATAAGGAGGCTTCATACGTCTAATGTTACTCAGGATATGTCAACAAGTTAATTTATTTTAATATGTTCGTATTCGTTATTCTGATTCATTTTTTTTCCTTTTTCTCTCTTACACCTACTGGTATGTTTGCTTAAAAAAAACTTAAGGGATTTCTTTCTCCCTAAAGATGTATCATAATTTTTCAATAAACAAAGATCTAATTAAATTTTTATTTGAGATCATCCCTTGTTAAATTGACGACTTTATCAGAATCATGGAATGGTAAAAACTTCATTGGTTTCATTTAAAGTATACTACACATTTGCTAACCATTTATTATCTGGAAGTTTTTCACAGAAATTCCAAACATCAAATTAGTAATCTTGCTCTGTTTAAAGAGCTATCCGATTTTTACTTAATTTTTTTTTATCCCAAAGCATTTACCAAGGGCAACGCCCAAGAAATACTCACACGCAATAGCAGATGATGCTAAATCTGGCATGTAAAATTTGTCATCGCTAATTCTGAATGGAGGGATTCAGTTGATCCAACTAGTAGTTGCTTTTGGATAGATACAGCCTAAAATACTTCAAGTATATTTATTCGATCAATTGTTGTTATAATATTTTATTCTTTATACCATTGATATTAGAAATGAATTTTTTTAATTCCAAAAAGTATTGTGGTTTCCAAAGTGAACACAATTAAATAAACTGCCAGATCTAAATTTGCTTTGTAAGAAAGAGCAGTTGTACTTTTTTAATTATCTAGGTAAAATGATGAAAATGGCTTCTAAGGAAGTTTGGAGCAATCTTAAACAGTCTAAAAGTTTATTCCTGATTCTAGGGGAAAATCTAAAGAGCACTTAGTATGAATTGCCAGTTAATTGCCGCATTTGGAATAATTTTATATCCTATATCTGAAATGATTTTCCAGTTTCAAAGATTTTCAAATACTATTTCTTTAGATTTTTTCTAATTTTTAATTTATCTTAATTAATATATACAATATATCTTGTTTAAGATTATAAATAAAATTTTCTATTTATGATCTATGATTTTTTTGGAAAATAATGAAACTATAGTTTTTGTATTTGACATAAGATTATAAGAAAAAATTACAACAATCATTACAATTTATTCTTTATGAAATCACTATTGTTAACTTATCAATCCGACTTAGTTTTTTTTGAAACGAACCATGAATTTGTTCCAGCATAGTAAATAGTAAATCTAGATACAATTTCAGGCAAGACAATTCTATCTTAAAACTCTTCAATATGCTTATCATTTTTTTAATCTACATTCTTCCTACTTAATTGACGAAATTTTTCACTATTTCATTAATTTTGATATTTTTTATTTTCTATTTATAAGAGGATTTTGTCTATGCTACAACATGATATCTATATTATAATATCCATTTTGTTATAAATTTGTTCAATTTTTTCCTTTGATTCCATCTATTTCAGTATATTTATTTGTTATTTCAAAAATTGTAGTATTGAATTATAATAGTTATTTTATGATTTTCTATGATTAAAAATTATTCACATCTTCTTTTTTTAATTGCGGTGGTTCTCGTTTATTAGGGGATAGATTTTGATCTAGTTGTGAAATATTTTGCTCAAAGCATATTTTATTCTGGGTATTCTTAGAGATGTTCAAAAGGTTAAAATTTAAGAGGATCCTTCCAGCTTTTTAGTCTTGTATAAATTGCCAAATAATTATAAAAATTTTTTAAAGGGCATTTACTTAAAAATCTTGCTTTTGCATTAATTTCTTGGAAATTTCAAACATCAGGTGTGCTGAAAATTAAACATTCGTAAATTGTTAATTTATAATTATAATTTAAAAAAGTGGTTAAATAAGCTCATTTAACCCACTGTTTATAATAAGCTTTTTCTATAATTTCATCAGAAGTGATAAGCGTGATTTACAAGAGGTAGAGCAAAGAGTTGCCTTTTTTTTATATGTGTTGGAGAAACTAATTTACATATTTTATTCGGTGAATATTGTAGATAATAATCACATCTCATTCTTGTGCTTTAATCCAAATTAGTGGGGAATATAACTTTAGGAACTCATAAAAAAAGAAAATAGCGATAAGAAAAAAAGCATAAAATATTTTGATAGAAATTTCAATATTTTAGCAATATATCCATATCATTTTTATATTTATCAGTTAATTGATTTCTTCTTTGAAGGCTTTTTATGGTTAACAGGGGATTTAAATGTGAATAGTTGGTAAAAAAACAATCAAAGATGAATATATATTTGTAATGATAATAATAATAATAATAATAATAATAATAATAATAATAATAACAATAATAATAATAATAATAATAATAATA